>JASANE010030248.1:0-30860 GCA_030248225.1 Trileptium ribeirensis | reverse complement strand
ATTGCTGCCAAAGGTGAGTTGATGTAATAACATTTAAATTTCTATATAATAAATAACTTAGTAAATAGATTTCTAGATCATAAAAAATATACCTCAAGCTTTATAAATGGTTTCCAGTAACACTCAATATGATATTTTTATAATTGAAAAATGAAGATGAATGAAAATGGCAGCTGTAAACAGCGGGACTGTACCAATTGCCGTTTCCTCAACATTTCGGCCTGTATGAGGTCATGGATAGTAACAGGAGCCACAAGTTGAGTTTCCGCAACCGGTCATTTTGACCACGTGTGCTACTCAATTTACCGATCCCCAGAGATATGGAAAGATAAGTAACCGCGGCCTGGGTTCGAACACACAACCTTACAGTCGATAGTTCAACGCTCTATCGATAGAACCACTGGGTCGCCTAATGATATTAAGATATGATGTTCATAAAGAAATATATAGATTAAGAATTTAGTATGGTTTAAATCCTAGTATTCCGTCTAAGTTGGGTTAATGATATCATTATGCCCAACGCAGCTATTGTGTTGAATTTTTTAAGGAGTAAGACGCGTTAAAAGATTAGAAGTCTTTGTTGATAACACATCACGACTTCTTCAGGTATCTGAACATCCGAGCGGCAGGTATTGGCTTACAAAGTTTAGTGGTATAGGCACAGTGTCACCCTGTATGCGGCCAGTGTAGCGTTTAGACGCTGAAGTGAAATACATGTTATGTCGCTCTCGGTATTCTAATGCGTGAGTCTACCTTACATGCTTACCCAAACGTGGGTATTTTGTCAAAATCAGGAATTGATTAGACCAGAAATTGACGTTCACATTTTTGCCATTGGTATTCGCTTTTTTGTGAATTCGAGCATCGATATTTTGAGTTCGAGCGTGATTATATTTTGCGTTCGTGCACATTTGCCTATTTCGCACGTTTACACGCGTTCATCAAATGACATTCTGAAAGAGACAGCTATGTACGCAGTCTATTTGTGTATTATAGCATACGAGAAAAAACTCGATTGGTAATTGTGCTTTCACTGGTACGCGGTCAGCCAAATGCAATGCTAAGTCGCAAAATAATGATGCGAACAGCACCAACGCGTTGCTGCATCACAAATAGTGTACGCGTACATAACTGAAAATCGTGATTTGTTAGTGTTCGTCGCTTTTCCGATCGTGAACTGAGTTGACAAAAACAACCCAGGTGTTCGCACCTAAAGTTGACTCACGCATATATCTAATAATTAGCTTAAGCTAAGGCTCTTATATAACCCGATACTTAACACAAGTCTAAGTCGGGAACTGCCGCCCTAACCCCCGCACGGACCTGTTTTCTAACTATATAACGCGCGGCCTTTAAAGCTGATATCAGCCCTGCGGTCTTGAAAACTCTTCAAAGACCCTTGGGCTTATTGTCGAACCCCCAAAACACCCCTAAGGTTACTCGATGGCCTAGAGTTACTCGATATCCCAAGAGAAGTTTGGGAGAACTGTGTGCAATGCCTGGGTGAGAGCTGGCATAAAAGCAACCACATCATCGGATACAATAATCAGCGTAAGTATGACCGAGTGTAACAATCTTTTACTAAATTTTTTTAGTGAATCTTGGCTAAACGAACTGTACGCAGAGGCGTCTATCTGTTTTTAAATGTGGGCGGCGGTACCAAACTGACTATAGTATACGTCATAGCTGTCCATCCTACATTACGGCTCACCATCCCGCCTTGGACGTGGGCCGAAGGCGCGCGGCAAATTTTTGGAATTTTGACTAAATTTGGGAATAATTTCGTAATAATTAGCTCAAAATAGATATATGAAAAAGTGGTGGGGGGTAGACTACTACGCTATCCCCTCCGGATCGACACTTATAACTGTATAAATTGAAAACTCATGTTAGTCATGAACCTTGGTTTTGTTTTTGCTACACGATGATTAGCTGTGTGATCAACAGTTTCATGCGCTTAAAACGTTTCTTAATGTCTTCGTCATTTGTAATAAAATTCCATGTTGGTCGCATCATTTACACCTTAAATTCATTATAAAATTTTTGTTACAGAACGAAAAAGATCCATTGAGTGGCCCTGAAATCGAGCAGCTTATTTCACATAGTGTAAGTCAGGATAACCGCTTCTTTGTAATATGGTATGCTACTATAACCGGTGTATTCTTACTTTTCAATACAACAAATATTCTAAACAAAGCTGATTATTTTTCGTTTGTGAAGTATATGAGTTGGAGTTGGGTTAGACCGGACCATATAGGAATGCAAGAAAATTTCGGCGCTTTTAGTAAAAAAACTCAAGTTTCGTATGCCCTCGGAGATTTAGCAGGCGACATTGAAATTTCTTTTGTTTGGACTTGTAAATTTGATTGAATTAAAAAAATTATAAAATACACAAACAGTTTTCTTCTCTGCACCAGCTTCTCCAACTCACATTTTTAATAAAACTATGTATAAGAATTTCTTTAACGAAATCAAAACGCTACGAAAGCTTCCAACATTCACAATCACTGTTTAAATTTTAAATTTGAAGAACGAACAAAAAGCATATTACGGTCTTACGTTTAGAATTTAACCATCGATTAAAAGAGGACTCAAGATTTATGACGGTGAAGCCCAGCATGAATAGAGTAGTTGAGATACAATGTCAATGATGCAAATAGTTTTGTTGAACACAATAAAATCTGAGCAATTATAGAAGTTATTTTTCTTCGTTCTTCAAATTTTAGAAGTGTTTGTGAATTTTGGAAGGACGAAAAAAAAACAACTACTGTATTGCTGAGATTTTACTGTTCAACAAAACTATTTGCATCATTGACATTGTATTTGAACTACTCTATTCATGTCGGGCTTCAGCTGTTAAAATATTGCAGTCCTACGGTTAGAATTTAACCACCGATTAAAAGAGGACTCAAGATTTATGACGGTGACGCCCAGCATGAATAGAGTAGTTGAGATACAATGTCAATGATGCAAATAGTTTTGTTGAACACAATAAAATCTGAGCAATTATAGAAGTTATTTTTGTTCGTTCTTCAAATTTTAGAAGTGTTTGTGAATTTTGGAAGAACGAAAAAAACAACTACTGTATTGCTGAGATTTTACTGTTCAACAAAACTATTTGCATCATTGACATTGTATTTGAACTACTCTATTCATGTCGGGCTTCAGCTGTTAAAATATTGCAGTCCTACGGTTAGAATTTAACCACCGATTAAAAGAGGGCTCAAGATTTATGACGGTGACGCCCAGCATGAATAGAGTAGTTGAGATACAATGTCAATGATGCAAATAGTTTTGTTGAACACAATAAAATCTGAGCAATTATAGAAGTTATTTTTGTTCGTTCTTCAAATTTAGTAGTGTTTGTGAATTTTGGAAGAACGAAAAAAACAACTACTGTATTGCTGAAATTTTACTGTTCAACAAAACTATTTACATCATTGACATTGTATTTGAACTACTCTATTCATGTCGGGCTACAGCTGTTAAAATATTGCAGTCCTACGGTTAGAATTTAACCACCGATTAAAAGAGGACTCAAGATTTATGACGGTGACGCCCAGCATGAATAGAGTAGATGAGATACAATGTCAATGATGCAAATAGTTTTGTTGAACACAATAAAATCTGAGCAATTATAGAAGTTATTTTTGTTCGTTCTTCAAATTTTAGAAGTGTTTGTGAATTTTGGAAGAACGAAAAAAAACAACTACTGTATTGCTGAGATTTTACTGTTCAACAAAACTATTTGCATCATTGACATTGTATTTGAACTACTCTATTCATGTCGGGCTTCAGCTGTTAAAATATTGCAGTCCTACGGTTAGAATTTAACCACCGATTAAAAGAGGACTCAAGATTTATGACGGTGACGCCCAGCATGAATAGAGTAGTTGAGATACAATGTCAATGATGCAAATAGTTTTGTTGAACACAATAAAATCTGAGCAATTATAGAAGTTATTTTTGTTCGTTCTTCAAATTTAGTAGTGTTTGTGAATTTTGGAAGAACGAAAAAAACAACTACTGTATTGCTTAAATTTTACTGTTCAACAAAACTATTTACATCATTGACATTGTATTTGAACTACTCTATTCATGTCGGGCTTCAGCTGTTAAAATATTGCAGTCCTACGGTTAGAATTTAACCACCGATTAAAAGAGGACTCAAGATTTATGACGGTGACGCCCAGCATGAATAGAGTAGTTGAGATACAATGTCAATGATGCAAATAGTTTTGTTGAACACAATAAAATCTGAGCAATTATAGAAGTTATTTTTGTTCGTTCTTCAAATTTAGTAGTGTTTGTGAATTTTGGAAGAACGAAAAAAACAACTACTGTATTGCTGAAATTTTACTGTTCAACAAAACTATTTACATCATTGACATTGTATTTGAACTACTCTATTCATGTCGGGCTTCAGCTGTTAAAATATTGCAGTCCTACGGTTAGAATTTAACCACCGATTAAAAGAGGACTCAAGATTTATGACGGTGACGCCCAGCATGAATAGAGTAGTTGAGATACAATGTCAATGATGCAAATAGTTTTGTTGAACACAATAAAATCTGAGCAATTATAGAAGCTATTTTTGTTCGTTCTTCAAATTTAGTAGTGTTTGTGAATTTTGGAAGAACGAAAAAAACAACTACTGTATATATTGCTGAAATTTTACTGTTCAACAAAACTATTTACATCATTGACATTGTATTTGAACTACTCTATTCATGTCGGGCTTCAGCTGTTAAAATATTACAGTCCTACGTTTAGAATTTTTACCACGGATTAAAAGAGGACTCAAGATTTAAGCAGCATTTTGTATGACAGAATTAGAATTTTATTATTATTTTATTATTATTATTATTATTATGGTAATTTTATTATTTTAATAGTATTATGGTTTATTGATGAGTTTTATGCGTTTATTACTCTTCGATTATTGTCATGTATTAATAGTAATTGTATTGCCTGTTTACGTTTTGGGGTTGGCCTGGTCTATCATTTTAGCTTCAAAATTAACATTTTTATTGCTCAGTTTGCTCACACGCTAGAGCGTAATCGTAGTTTGGTTGTCGCAATATTTAGTTGATATATATATATACATGTATGTATCTACGGAGACACATTTGTGTGTACATATCTATACATATGGCGGCACAAATCTATGTCTGCTGTATTTGATTAATAAGTGCTCATCAGGTGTGAGAATTTAGCTCTGCGAGACAGAAAGCCGCCATGAATTTTTTAAATCATCCTATTTCAAGCAACGTTCATAGATGTCCTAACTTTCACATCTGTATATTTCCCATTGCAAGCGTTTCTAACAACACTATTTATTGCCTCAAACAAGCTATTTATAATTACATGCACTGCAAAATTCTGAACTAGATACAGCTTACCTAAAAGTAAGTTACAAACGGTAACAGAAAATGGACTGATTTAGCAATAAATGCTTAAGCTTCGACGTCCAGGGGTAGCAGGATCTTCGAGATCGAGATAGAGGCCTTCGGCTTCCCATGAGGGAGTAAGCTTGTCGGCGGGTGTGGGAAAATGTGGGTTGGACCACCTGTCCGGGGGAGTGTGGCTTCGGTGAGGAGGTAGCCTTAGGGGGACCAAATTTCATGAGGTAATCATTACATTAGAGGCTTGATTATAATGACACTTCATAAAATGAACAACATGATTGCATATTTTACATATATATTTATATGTATACTGGCTATACTGATTACATGTACTTACCTTACTCAACTTTGCGCAGTGTGGTTAACCTCATACTAAACAACTGTGAATCATATAATACACTCATAACTCCTCACACAAAGCAATTAAATAGGAAAAGCCCCAAATTTTCGTCATTATGTGTGTAAACCTTTGTTTTATCATCTACGATTGGGCCTACTTTATGCGGTCTTATGACGGCCACATGTGCCTTTCGAACACAAAATCTTAGAACCACGGAAAATAAGAGTCTTTTGGAATAATTCATCCGTTGCTTTATTGGCGCTCTTCTTAATTAGAAATCGTGTTGCTATAAGAGTTTACGGGAGTAGTGTTGGACAAGGCCCGGTATTGAATTCAAACGACCAGCCTTTAAAATTTTTGGCCAACGGCTCAATGGCTGAGCGAAGGCAAATCTACGATAAATCAATTTGCATATGAAATGTTTTGCACGGCGTACTATAGCAAGTATCGAATGCTATGCCGGACAGACTACAGCAACACTGTATTATATATACTTCTGGGCAACAACCGTCTTTGAGCTCTGTCATTTAGCGCTGACGCATATTAGTTTAATAATAATTTTATATGCATTGATACTAGACGGTACAAAATCCTTGCATGTTCGTTATAGGCGATTATTATATACATCAAAAAGTGGCAGTAATGTTGTGTTATTCACTGCGGTAGACCGAGTCCAGCAGATCGAAAACGAATAACTACTGACCAATGATTTTAACCACTCTTAATGGCAGAAAATTATCCTTAACACCGGATCTTTGGTTGATAGCGGTCGGAATATTGCTAACGGCCGGCGGTCCGCCCACCACCGGGTAACCTTTGGCTGACTATTTGCTGGCCGGGCGACAGCTTTCACTTCAGTTGCTCAAATCTAAGGCAAAGACGATAGTTTACTTCAAAAGTCTACCTACAATTTTGCGGAAAATTTAATGACTCTGAACAGGTCATCTGAATTTTTATTGTCTTAATTTAGAACTGTTTTACTATCAGGCTGTAAATTTGATTTAGGCGTTATTCCATATACACATATATATATTAAAATATGTAGCGTTTAATATATATGTTTATAAACATACTTTTTAATATGATTAAAACATATTTGTATATAGATATATCTATATATAATTTTATTTTATTGTTTTATTTTATTTTAGCCAGACACAACAGTAATAGATATTAGCAATAAGAAAGGATTATAATTGAAAAACTAACAAATTAGTAGTTTAGACAAGGCCAGACTTTGGCCAATACTGGCTTCTAGTAGCCTAGCTTGCCTGTCCAATGTTTGTAGATAGGTGAAGAGACGTCTTTTAAAAACCAAGATATTAGTTGAATCAACTATCTCCGAAAGGAGTGAATTTCACCAAGGAGCAACTTTGTTGGCAAAGAATTTTTTACAATATGCAAACGAGATCTCTTGATCTCAATTTTAAAGTTATGGCCTCTAGTCTGGGATAGTTGGGATCTAGAAAAGAAATCATCAAAATTTAGCCTAACCAGACCATTTGTAATTTTATAAACCATAACCAGATCTTTAATAATTCTGACAACCTTTGCTAAAATTTCAAATTATATAAACATGCTTATATCGTTAACAGTACTGTGGAGGGTGAAGGCAATCCTTACAACACAAAAACAGCAAATAATTTAACGAAGATTATCGCCATCACTAACTTTGAATTTGACTCTGTCCGTGACATCATAGAGAAATATTGAAGTCTTGGGCATCATATAAAATTATTTAAGAAATGCCAGTGGAATACAATAGTATAAATATAATTGGCAGTGTGAATTAGTCTGTACATGGACAAATCTTCCATATTGTAGCGGTCATTTATAACGTAAAGTTGTATAACATAAGACCCAAATTATTGTAATCAGATTGGGACGCTGTTTCAAAAACTGGAATAAAGTACATTAAATTGTATAGATCATTTTACAATTGTTCAAATATGTTTTCGATATTTAGCATCCTATAGAACATAACAAACGTTATTTCGTTTTAATTGTTCATTTGAAAATCAGAATGCGAGTAATGATGAAAAATGATAATAATATATTTTTTGAGAAATGATATGGTAATGATTTAAACAAATATTGATATATGTTATAGTCGCTATTATACTTGTAATTGTATCTGAGAAAGTTTTGGTTTGCTGTTACAACCGTAGTCAAACAAATTACATGTAATGTTAGAGGGTTTTAGTTTTTTTGTTATTTCTTTATTTCTAAAAATTAAATATAATTACAAAATATATTTCTCTTTAGAAACTTAAATAAAACGAGAGCCATATCTAGTAGTATTAGTGGCGAGTTTGTTTGATACTTTTGTTTGAATTTTGCATGGTACTCTATATGTGATAATTCCGAAATAATAAGGTGATGAAAAACAACAGTTATAATTAGTAAACTGGTAGCTTCTCAGTAGTATCTATACGAAAATATATTTTATATTTTAGATTGTGAAAGGCAACATGAACAAATTGCTTGAAATTGTGGTTAGTGCACAAGCAGCGGTGACAGATTTAGAATCAGAATGTACCGAACGCCTCGGAAAGCTTTTACCTCATCTCTCGCTTAATACCAGGTAAAGTTCTAACTAGGTGCCATGCACTTACGCTAACGTACATTGCGCGGGTTGATTGTGACCTCTGGTGCAGGCGTAGTACGTTAGTCTTGCAAGCTAGAGACCCGGATACGAAACCCGGCTGGTTCATCGTTGAGGTCAGCAGGTAAGTTCTGGTTAGATAACACCGCGCTACGCGGGAATACATTGCGCTGCGTCAACGAGAGTTGATAGTATTGCAAGCTAAAGACCCGGATTCCAATTCCGGCGGGTTCGTCGTACAGGTCAGCAGGGATGGTCTAATTATGTACCACCACACTACGCTAGCGTATATTGTGCGGCGTCAACAACAGTTGATTGGGACCTAGGTTGTAGGCATGGCACGTTAGTATTGCAACCTAGGGACCTTGACTGGAATCCCGGCGCGTTCACCGTAGAAGTCAGTCTTGCATCTTCTCATAGCTGTTCGTCGACATATTACTTCCAAGATAACATATTTAACTAATTTTTAGATTGAAACACATTATGGAAGTCTATAATATGGTCAGAAATTGTTTTAAATCACGGCAATATGATAAATGGTGTTATTTCGAATGAAATTTTACAAATTTAATTTGGCTTTTGACTAAAATAATTTAAAACATAAATGTTCTGAATAAAGAATAAAATAACGTTGTGAAAGATAGATGCATTAATGGATATGTTTACTTTAAAATATTGTATGTTGTGTATGTTATAACAGAAAAGGCCAAAGTCAAGCCTATGGGTGTAAGCTATATGCGGGTAGTGCGTCCTAGATATACTACGCTTATGCCTGAGCATTAGCCTGAGCTAAAAGTCCCTATATGAGAGTCATATTAAACCTAAAACGCAAACAGAACGCCCCCTCCCCGCGATGTCCTATTCTGTTTAGGATAAAAAGTTACGCCCCTATGCTTTACTTAGTCTTGGAATATATTTTCAAATTTTAGGCTGAGTTTCGAAACCGTTCACGTTACACGACTTGAAATTTTGAGTGAGCTAATTCGCTTGCGGGACATGATCAATGCACGAGTCAAACGAACTCTATCAGCTGAAGAGCAACAGTCTCGTGCCGAAGCGTATAGTCGCATTCAAGGACATTCGAAGGCTTTCGATTATCATACTGCTCCTGGTGTTGTTGTAGCATCAGAATGTTATGATGATGCGATGTCGGGTTCATTGATAAGTCAACGAGAATCCTCATGTCAGAGATCAGGCGTTGAAAGTTACACCGGCAATTATTCGGAAAATACTTCGATGGATAATCTTATGGACCCATATGCTACGGCTTCGTACTTCAGCGACAATTCCAAAGTAGTATCTGACCAATATCATTCAAATATAATTAGTGCCTATATGCATAACAGTAATTCGGGTTTAAACGATGACATATCGATGAAATCTCGGTCTCGTTATCCGTTACCTCAAGATGGCCAAGACGATGGATTAACAACTTTAAGAGACCATTATCAGCCTTACTTAATTGCGGAACGGCGGATACTTCAACAACAGCACCAACAGCCGGAACATCAGCTAAGTAATAGCGCTGGGCACTCACCGTCAGCTAGCGGCAGCTCAACTACGTCAACATCAGGAATTGTTAGCGGTGCTGATACAGGAGGCAACGTACCGGTGGGACCTATCAGTCTTCCTAATAATGTTGGGTTTGGCGAGCCTCAACGAAGTGACCAACTAACAACTGTCCGACAGACAGTATGGAGAGAACCTCCTGTAAGTATATACGGCATCTACAGGTTTAACTTTAATACGTTTGGATAAGTATGTTGACAAATTTTCTCTAGTTTGAAATAGGTTGATATGGATTCCTGGTGGTTATGACTAGCTACGTATAAAGTGTAGTGATTAGTGCATAAATCAACGACAGTGGACTCATAAGAATATTGACAAATTTTCTTTATTTTGAGATATGTTAATGCGCACAGGCAGTGATCACAGGCTTCATGTACAACGCTACCTGCTTCTTGCTGGGCCTTAAATTATATTTAAATAAATGTTTGATAGCGAATCCCTAAGCATATTTGCAAATTCTGCTAACATGTTGAGGTACGCAGTCATATCTCGAATGAAGTTTATGCTTCGTCGAACCATTGTATCTAACGAATCATGTATATCTACCGAACGCAATCATGTCTCCAACGAAGAAATTTATTCTTCGTTAAACCATTGTAATTAACATGGTTTTCAAGTTTATCTATCGACAACATCTGAAAACACAGTACTGTCTGAGTTATAGATATAACACATTCATTCATTGATGCTACTATAATTTTTTCCTATCAGAACTGCACTACTCAGTCTCGGTCAGTGGGTGCAGGCTTGAAATCGGATCAATAATCTTGACCCGTGGCACGCGTCAATCCAGCGGAACTCCTAAGAAAATTTACCCGTGACCGGTGATGCGCGAGTCCCATTTTCAATCCTGATGGGGTGAAGTACTAAATTTATTATCGATACTTGCTATTATACCTAGATACTTGCAATTATAGCTAGATCGGGAGTTTCAATTCATATCGCTTCGTGATTTGGTGATAACCGATATACCTGAGAATCACAGAGCAATAATTTGTAGCAATAGCCCACCGAATTTAGTCTGATCCACAATTATTGTGCAACTTCGAAGTATTATATATGTTAACTTATGCTTGTCATGTGTACTGTAGGCACTACGTTTGTTGCCATATATAATTTAGTGGAAGAGATAATTAATTAATGGAAGAGATAATTAATTAGTGGAAGAAATAATTAATTCAACAAAAAAGATGATTAATTTAATGTAAGAGATAATTAACTTAGTGGAAGATGTAATTAATTTAACGAAAGAGATGATTAATTTAATGGAAGAGATAATTAACTTAGTGGAAGAGGTAATTAATTTAACGAAAGAGATGATTAATTTAATGGAAGAGATAATTAACTTAGTGGAAGAGATAATTAATTTAACGAAAGAGAAGATTAATTTAATGGAAGAGATGATTAACTTAGTGGAAGAGGTAATTAATTTAACGAAAGAGATGATTAATTTAATGGAAGAGATAATTAACTTAGTGGAAGAGGTAATTAATTTAAAAGAAGAGACTTTTAATTTAATGGAAGAGATGATTAATTTAATGGAAAAGATAATCATTTGTTGTATCTATTCTCAATACAAACTTGTGACAGTTACAAATTTTGAAATCCCGACCATATATGTTCACAAGTGTCCACAAGTCAATAAAAACACAATCGAACTACAGATACAGTAACTAAAAACAAACGATTGGTACGCGACAATAATTCTTTTAACACAATTTTGGAAAGTTCATTTTTGCGACAGTTACAACTTCTAAAATCGGAACATATATGTCCGTAATGGTTCATAGCGAGGGTTACCTCATCCCCTAGGGGTCAGATCCCTCACAACCATAATATTTGCCCACACCCCTCTCCTTTAAGCCGCACACGGTCCCTTTTCCGCACGCCAACTTTTAGCTAAATATTAGCAGTTTGTTTCTGGCAAATTGGGTGTTTTAAAAATTTTCGAATCTACCACACCCTAAAGTACCCTCTGCCCTGCTTGGACCATCTCAACTTAACTCAACTTAAGATTTTTATTATTATATTTATTTCACGGCGCACATGTAGCAATAATAAAATACATTTGAAGTCGTTTAGAATAACAAATTGAAATATAGCACCATGAACACGACACATTAATAAACATCATTAATCAGAAAGGTACAGGGCCAACTTACGTGTGATTATAAATTTCTTGCGAAACTGAGGAATTTGCTCAAGTCTACATTTTGAAGGCACTGATTGAAGATTTTTTGAATCGTACGCTAGGATCAACTGCTTTCTGTCAACATGGCTGGGAATTAAATTTCCACTAGCACCAAACCTTTTATATTCCACTTATATACGCATATATATAGCAGTTGCAGATCGCTTCGACAGGATTCAGATGTTGCGATGCTCTGCTCAAAGTATTACAGACCGTTTTGTCATTAAATTATCTAGATTATTACATTTTTAACAAAAATCTATCTGACTACGTACACACATACTTATCGTAGTTGCAGGTCGCTCCCACAGCATTCAGTCGTGGTGATGCTTTATTCGAAGCTGCTTCGGATAATTTGGACGCCAATCCGAAGTTACGGACAAAACTCCAACCTAGTTTATTCGGCGAAACTGACGAACATCGGGTAGCAGTATCGTCACATGCCGATCAAAACAATCGATCAACAACTGCTCCATTACCATCGTCGTGTCATTCATGCTCGCTACTTCACAATGAACTCATCGCACTTCGATGCGAAATGTCCGACCAACAATCGCATTGGGAAATGACAATTGCTGATGCGCTTAATAAGGTAGGGGTTAGTCTCTCGACACCTGTTTGATGTGAGTACTGTGAAGTCTGCTGAAATTTATGCAGGTTACCTATATGATACTAGTTTATAGGTTTTTAGCATTTACCATACAGAAAATGCTTATTCCTAATATATTTAGTATAGCTTTATTTTTAATAAAAACCTAACTAGGCTTAATTTTAAGCATAATTGTGCGCATTGCAAACGTTTAGCAATATTGATGCTTAATATTAAACTTTAATTCGAAGTAATATATAAGCGTAATTATGCTACATAACTGAAGTAGCAAAAATAAATTTAAAAAGGTGTATATTTAGCAATATTATGCTTCAATTTTAAGTTGTTAAGCATAATTCTTTTAAATTTTAAGTTTAATTTGTGTTAGTTATGTTGTTTCTCCATCTAGAATTGTGTAATCATCACAATTGTACTAAATAAATAGCATGGCTTCATACTTAGTGTTTAGTAAACCTTAAGGATTGCAAGGTATTTAGTATAGTTATGATTAAAAAATAGCATAATATTGCTAAATATTCAGCATAAAGATTTTGAGTGTAATAGTTTTTTTGGTGACGTGATTAATAGAGGTGGTTTTAGAGCTAACAGTTTGTATCTGCAATGTTTTTTCCGGACGATGCTTTTAATCCGTTCCGGCGGACTGAACTTAGGTACAGGTTGAATCACAAAGCTAGTCCCGATCGATTTAGAGAAGTGAGCAGTTTATTTGAAAGGTATATAAACAATTTAAGCAGATACACATTCCTTTATGAAGCGTTTGTAGCCAACGTGATTGCAAAATCACAATGTTCTTTTGCATTTTCATGCTAAAGTAGGACTATGGTAAGTGTGTCTTTCCTCGTCGAATGAAAATGCATAATGTTTTCTTTGAAAAAAACTTA
This sequence comes from Trileptium ribeirensis, assembly GCA_030248225.1. NCBI lineage: Eukaryota > Metazoa > Nematoda > Enoplea > Enoplida > Thoracostomopsidae > Trileptium > Trileptium ribeirensis. The sequence continues at coordinate 17,256 of JASANE010030248.1, read as the reverse complement.
GGCTAAAGGACTAAATTGCAAATGAAAAAATCGACGCGTATTACAAAAATTTGTTTTAATGCATCTGAAAAATCCAATAGATTTTTTAAAATAATTGTCACTTGTATAAGTTATAAATTTTTCGGGTAAATTCAGAGGCTGAGAGGAAACTGATATACATAATTCGAGACCAAATCTGCTAAGATGAAGATGAAATATGGAAAATTTAGCTAAAAGTTACCTTTCTCATATTTGTTCGTCAACGTAGTCCAGAACTTTTCAAAAACAAGATCAACACTCAATCTAGAAATAAATAGCCCATTTCAAATACCAAAAGTCTAAATGCCAATGGGATATTACATTAATATTGTATAGCTTACGCATATGATAAGTAGCAGTGAATAGCCAATTCGCTGTTATATAAAAGAACGACAGACCAGTTTTACCAAGTGATTCAAACGGACTTAAGATGTAGTTCTTAGTGCGTACCCATAAGGTTTGCTTTTCGGCTCTAGCTTCGAATCGATTTACGTTCAGCTGTATCTCACAGCTTAAGGCTGGATAAATTGGATAATATTCACTCACCCAAGTTGTTCAAGAACGAACGCACAAATATTGACGTTAACATATTCCATTAACACATAGTTGAAGGTTAGTTTGATTTAAAATATAGTTATGTTAATCGAGTTGCTAATGCCCCACCCATCTTGTTCAAGGCGGGAAGCCGAAATATCGACATTTGCATATTTCATTAAACACATGGTTGAACGCTAGTACAATTTAAAATACAATTATGTTAATCGAATTACTAATACACCTACTCATCTTATTCAAGAACGAACGCCAAAATATTCGTCAATTGCATATTCTCTTAAACACATTGTTGAACCCTAGTTTAATGTCAAACATAGTTATGTTAATCAAGTTACTAATGCACCCAACCCATATTCATTAAGAACCAAAGTCGAAATATCGACATTTGCATATTTGATTAACACTTGGCTGAACGGTAGTCAAATTTAAAAGTTATATTCATCCGGTTACTCTGGTTTTGTGTGACAGAATATTTTGATCCGTCGATAACCAGAACCTAGATGGTTGGGCTGCGGATCTCGTACGCTACACAGTACTTGGTTTCAGCGTTGTTGCTCGGTTATTTCAGGGCATAACAAAGCACGTGTCATATGCATTAAACTCATATAATGTAACACTACGCAATGTACCATACAAATGGTTCATTTGGAGCAAGTGTACTCAAACTTGGTAAAATGTAGTAAAAATAATTTCAGATCTCTCAGCAAGTAGAAAGTATCAAAGCTCAGCCGCACGTGAACGATCATCGCGTCAACGACAAATTAGCTGAAAAGCATCGATATCTAACATAAAAGCTTTTGAGAACTGCTTATCTCTGGCAAGACCTGATTAGCTAATGTGGCACCATACGGCGATATTGCTGATTCAGTTCTCGTATGTGGACGCCACAGAGTGGTGTTTACATGCGTGTTCAATTGAGTGTGAATCGTAACAGGACACATAGTAATAAAGATATTCTATCATATAAGTGCATGTACATATATATATATACCTGTGTTTGGAATGCATAAAATATCTTTTTTGGTTGGTTTTCTGAAGTTTTGTGTGCTTATTGTGTCGAGCTGCAGTTTAAATATTGCATAGACTTAAGCGCTAGAGTCCAAAATTTGCCGATATTTATCGGTACATTTATTATGATCAATGATTGTAAGAAAAGACATTTATGATGTTTATTTTGGTAACTTTCACATATTAACGGTACTCCATAAGTTCCTAATCGGACTGCAACTCCATAATTTTGCTGAAATTTAGTTAATTCGTTGAAAATATATAGTAAACAACCATTAATATTTTAATGAAAATAGTTTCTTACCTGAGGGAACGGGCAACATTAGCTGGGATTACCCTGTGAGGCTTTGTCTATAACCTCTCTTTTGACGAGGGCAGATGTAATCAACACTAAATTATTTGACGGTTGTTCCAATTGTAATGAAATTACGAATTCAACAATATGTTGTTGAAACCTGATAGGAAGGTCAAAATTCAGGTGGCCCAGAATGAATTATTTGACGATTGTTCCAATTGTAATGAAATTACGAATTCAACAATATGTTGTTGAAACCTGATAGGAAGGTCAAAATTCAGGTGGCCCAGAATGAATTATTTGACGATTGTTCCCATTGTAATGAAATTACGAATTCAACAATATGTTGTTGAAACCTGATAGGAAGGTCAAAATTAAGGTGTCCCAGAATGAATTATTTGACGATTGTTCCAATTGTAATGAAATTACGAATTCAACAATATGTTGTTGAAACCTGATAGGAAGGTCAAAATTCAGGTGGCCCAGAATGAATTATTTGACGATTGTTCCCATTGTAATGAAATTACGAATTCAACAATATGTTGTTGAAACCTGATAGGAAGGTCAAAATTCAGGTGGCCCAGAATGAATCCGGTGTTCATTTTATTGTTGTTGGCACAACGGTTGTTAGAATATTTGATTCGCTAATTTGCCGGTCACATTGTAGGAAATGAACAATAATTGTACCAATAGCCAATCGGTTCAATCTTGATCTACTGTTCAGGTGTTTATAAGCCAGTTTCACTTTACCATCCTCTACTTTTTCTCCATGATTTACCTGTTACCAAGAAAGTAGATGATCCGCAGGTCGGAATTTGAGTCTCAGAACCGTCTTCCTAAAATATTTGATATCTGCCGATTTACCACATGACTCTGGTACTGATACCCTCCTTAACCCAAATATTGTAGCATTTTTTTATATTCCTGTCTGACTGTCTTTAGCTTCATTATATTATCATGTTTCTGTATTTTTATGACGTGCATACAACAAAAATGTATATTTACTCGTAAATAAATGTGGAGCTCTGACAGTGATCGGCCGCTGTAAAGGTGCTTATTAAACAGCACAGAGCTTAGAATAATTAAGTAACATGCATGTAGCAAGAGTTTTTACATCTATACCTTATGATTAATACCGCTTTCTTTCCAATTTTTCTTGTATAATATATTCTACAATGCTGTTTTTCAATTTTGTGTAGCATAGCGATTAACCAATTTATGCTCCCATCAGCTATCCGTTACAATTAGAAGATAACTTTTACTTATTTTTGTGTTTTTTCATAAATTTAGTATTCAAAATAAAGCAATTTCTAAAAAAATTTGAAGTATAAAATTAAAGCATTAGACGCTTAAACTTTGGAGATAAATGTGCTTGAAGAATGTATATTTACTAGCATACAGTAATAATAATTATATAGGAAAAATGCTTAATAAAAGAGAACCTGGTACTTAACCAATCATGGTTTCTAGAACACGATGAGACTAAAATTGTGAAATTTGCTTACACCAGGGCCCAAGCCATGCAAGGTATATTTTCAAACGCTCTGATACTGGATACCCTTTTAATCTGTGTATCTCTGGCTAATTTGCATTATTTCCAGATTTTTCATTGGTTTTTTCTTTTATATAAGTCTGCACAAGTAACAGCTGGCCACATAAATAAAATGTAAGGAGTGATATTTATCAATTGGTTAACAGTGGTCGTTACCAAATTTGAATGCTTATCTTAAAACTTTATTATCTGTATTCAATTGCCTTCCGCGTACAGAATCTCTGAGTTGACCTGGTCTTATCATTAACCGAATAATGTAATGCCACTGTTGTTTTTTTGCACAATGTTATGATTTATGGCATCAAGATTATTTTTAATGGTACGGCCAATGAAATGTCAATTGCATTGAAGTCGTAAAAAACACTACTCAGCCGTCAGGTTGTCCTAATGTAAGTGGGCTTCAACATGGAAATAAGGTAAGATAGTCATTGTCTGCCAATATTGTCCAGTTTTAAGCAATGAAAGGAAACCCTTGAAAGTCTGAAATTATATATCATGCAACTTTGATACTTTTAGGGTTAGGACATCAGGATTTTTTGAGTACATTTAAACATACGAAATGCTCCGTTATGACTAGATAATTATATATTGCATTGCTACAAATATTAGTAATTTAACGATCTTCGCCCCACAGGCCGAAATTCGTGAATTTTGAAGATACAGCCATAATTTTGGTACCACTCGATCCAGATCGACGATGTGGTTCATATTCTTTTTACCCAGATTCAAAGCAAATTTTTTCCATTTATTCGATTCCCTTTTCATTTCACAAAAATTTCAATAACCCCTTAACCCAGGACCCGATTCAGTAGGCTTTTTTACCACTTGACTCATCTCGACAATGCGGTTTGATTGATTGATATATAAACTTTTACATTTAGAGAAATTTTCAAAACTTTCGGGAACCAAAGGGAACCCAAAAAACCATTCGGAACAAAAAACATTGAAAAAAAGTTGCTACCGAATTGGAATATTTTGAGCCAGCTCGTCGAGCTGAGTCGTCGAATGGTACTAAGATTATGGCTGTATTTTCAAGATCAACCAATCTCGGCCTGTGGGGGGGTTAGGGGTATAAAGGAAAAGACCTTTGTTTTATTTCATGTGTTTAGTAAATTTAATTTTGTTTAACTAAATAGAGCAGTTAGCATAACAATCGCCGCGTCTTTTAAGGTTATAACAACGTTGCATTATACTGAATGCATTATTATTATTAGGCCGTAGTTTGCGCTACTCCTATAGCCTGAGGGGGCGGCTCGAAAGCCAATTGGGCTCGCGAATTTTTATATTGGGGCCTCTAGTAGCAACGTTTACATTTTGCTTTAGTTAGGCCATCCATTGCACTCTCCTTACTTCTCCCCTAGGGACCTCGGATTTTGATAAGGGCCCCCAATGTTGTATGGGGACCTCGAGCAACAAAGTTTACAATGTAGGTTTGGTTAGGGTCTGGGAACCCGATAGAGACTGAATGTTGTAAGGGGTCTCCAGTAGCAACATTTACATGTAGGTTTTGGTTACGACCGTCCTTTGCACTCCCCCTACCCCTCCTATGGGGGACCTGCACCCCGATAAGCCATAATGTTGTAAGGGAGCAATAAAATCCAGCATTATATTGCAGTTAAATATATCCGTAACTGCTAATGTTGCTAACATGCTACGAGAAAACTATTGTCGCTGCATTTATGTTAGATTCTATTGTCGCTACAATGGCATTGAGCAAGCTATTGATGTTGCAACAACAATATAGTTTCTTTGTTAGGTGCACTAAAAGCAAACGTTATTACAACAACAATATTTATGGGCGACGATATTGTTGGAACCAAAATAGAAAAGCTTTACACTCCGCAATAACATAACGAAAACATATCGTCTTTGCAATAGCTAACGGTGCGCTTTTCGTGCACGTAGATCTCTGTGAACGACGCATTATTATTAGGCTGAATGCATTATATGTACTGACTGCTTCTGGCACCTAAAAACGTGAATTGCTATATATGATACAGCATACAAAAACGACAGTTCGAGATTGTGTTCCGTGGTATTCTATTTACGTACCAGCGAATAACACGACGCGAAAATCCATACATCGCTTAACAATTGGAGCATACATGCTCCATGTCCGGGGTCTCAGGTGCGTTCAGCCGGCCGGAGGGTGGGGTAGGCGCATATGGCTTCAGGTTCCTACAACACCGCAAGAAATGGGGAGGGTGCTGTGTCTCTATGAGCATCTATGAAGTTGAGCTACCGCTTAATTTTGAAGGGTGTCAAGGCAATGTTTATTTAGAGAATTGGACTATCAAAATTCTGGTCATTTAAAAACTACTAGAGAATCAAGAACCCTGGGTCATTTTAAAATGGCGTGATATACTGGACTAGTAGCACAGTTTTGATACAGTTTTACAGATAATTATGGTCCTCATGATCTACTGTGATCGCTACAACAGTTTCATAGTTTCTAAAATATTCCAGAATTTTTAATTTTTGTGTTACCAGATCTTCTTTTACAAATTTTTTTTTCGATAATGTATATTTGAATTATGGTTTATACTGATTTTAGTTAGTACTTTATTTTAATTTCATTCGTTGTTCGAACTGCTTTGGCTTTAATCCAATAGTGCCCCAAATTTAACTAGACCGTACATGCTGACACTCCGATGTCTCAGCGAGGGGGGTAAGCCTTCGTAGAATGTGTAGAGACTCTTGGCGAGAAGGCATCCAGGGATTGCTAAAAAAGGGTACGACCTCTCCCCCAATGAACTTCTTAATTATTGCCAATTTTTTCCAATTTCTATTTTATTTTTGCCAATTTTTGCTAAAATGTTCGGGAGGAGTGAGGAGATCGACAAGGGCCTCGGGGGGATCCGAAACCTCTGGAAGGTAGCCCCCAGAATTCCTGCCTCGGCAGCTATGAGCTAGATTCATTTGCGGATGTGCTCAATAACATTACCAATACTTGTTTCACACAAATACTTATAGCTTGTTACCCTATTAACTGGCTTATATCTGCTGGTCCTTGTGGCTTGCTTGATGTCAAGCAAATTTGAGTCATTTTCGAAAAATCTTTTTTCTGAAAGTTTTCGAAATACTAAATCCGATAAAATCGCTAATTTTTCAAGATTTATAAATTTCCATCCGTAGTGCCGGTGACGACAGTGTGTGACAAGGATCATAAGTATTAAAAAATTCTATTTCTCACCAATCCGAGACTGACGGACTTGCACTGGACTATGCTGTGAAATTAAATACATTCCGCTTCAGCAAAACATATTTGCTGGTTCAGTAAGTGCATTAAAAAAACTTGCTGTATTGCTGTGGAAAATACCCAAAAAATTGTTTTATTCTTTCACCTAGAAATTAATATGATTGGGTTAAAACGAGTTGAAACGTTTATTAGGTTAACTAGTGCTGTAAATGTGACTTTTTATATACATAGTTCATGACAATTTAGTTAAACTGTGTTCAATTACGATTACTCATTAAATGTTTAAGATACCAATCCAAACATTTATGTAATGTATTTTATTGACGACAATTAAGTAGTCGCAATTATTTCCGAAATTGAAATAGCGTCGGAGCTACACTGGTAATACAACATACTTGTCTGGCCGAGTAAAAGGCTGCGAATTAGCAACGCACTATTTCCATTTCAAAATATCAGATTCTAAACATTGACCAAAAAACATTATTTTGCAAATGCTTTGTTTAGTAGTACAATACATACAACCAACATCGCATTGGAGTAGAGTATGACACTTTCCTGCACAGTAATACTAGCCGTGCAATCTTGTATTATATGGCAATCTTTATGTCTTGGGGGATGTCGCCGTACTGCAGAAAGGACTTTCTTTCTATTATTTATACCCAGTAAGCAACCTCGCTACAGTTTTGTCAAACTGAAAAACTTCGGTATATGCTAATGTTTATAGGAAGGATATTTTGTCTTACGGCTTTGTATCTTGATTAAACAAAGGTTATTGCACAATCGGTTTTTATCCAATTTTTTCTATATTTTATTCAGAAATACCTACGTATTTAAAAACGCTTATGAAACCACACAGCTTTTGAGTATTCATATTTTCAAAAATGTTTTAGATTTATATTGAGGTCTTATAACTAAATTCCTATTTTTGTGATCTCATAAAAACATCTGGTTCTTTATTGAAAAACAGACACTACGAATTTGACATTTCCGTGACTATGTCATTGGTAGCATTTCTGGAATTTACTTCGTCTGTTCGTAACTGTCATGAAATACCGCGTTTATGTGTAAATTCAGATGTGTTTGTTAAAAATAACTCTTTTACTCCGAAATGTTACGGATATTGAAACGATCACATATTTATAAAATATTACTTTTCAAAACTAAGGACTTGCTCCTTTCTGGCTCTGTTTTGATGGCCAATGTGTGCGAGATACGTTTTGATTTTAGCGCGGGTGATCATAGCATCCAACATCATCTAAGCTTAAATAATATGATTTTTCAGCTTCATATAGGCTATTAATGATTGCGCAATATTTATCGCATGCAATATACCTATCTTAAAATGTTATTAAAATTTTTCAGAAGTTTAAAACTTTGGACTTCTCATATGGATTCTTTTAAGTGATTATTGACACTACGTAGCAGTGTGATTTTATATAAAACATTTCAAAATCAGCATTTTTAATTTTTTTAATTTAAAATTTTTAAAAAATATAGTCGCGTTGGGTGTCTTTGATTTGGGTCGTTGAGGCGAATTGATTGGTGCAAAAATGTACATGATCAAGCGACCTCTTGAAAAACAGGATTGTGCCACCTATAAAAAAGTTCGAGATTTACAACATGTGGAAAAAATAAAATAACTAAAATCACCTACTCCACAGCAGCAGCGACTTTCATTAGTATAGATATCTACTACTAAATTGACATCCCGATTGATATTGATATGAAAGCTGCGATATAGACTGCTGCGCAATGTAGATGCTCTAGGCTCGAGCTAAACTTTTTACTACTACTACTACTTGTGAAAATCCATAACGTCAAAAAGAAACTAGCTTATGACCAAGTAAGTATGCCCGGCCTTGACGACTAGTGCGGATGTGAATTATTGGGGTGTCCGAGCGATAAGTCACCAGAAAAGTTGTGGATGTGACCACAGATTTACACAGTTTTAGAGTGCATTGTTTAACTTCACTGTTGTTTTTGTTTTTTCACATCCTTATGTGAGCAGAATAAAGTTTTTTTTACATATTACAATGCAGATTAAATTTGTTTCATATTAAAATGCCATATACTAGTATTCGGCCTGGCCTAGTTACAAAACATCCACTTGGATTGACGGAGGTAGTTGGTTCAATTCCGATCTCTGCCGCGTCATACCAAAACCTTCAACATTGGTACATATGTCTTCCAACCATTTTTGCTCAGCATCTATAGACGACACATGGGGTAAATTCTTGGGTCCAATGATTCAGGATTACATGGTCCTGGGATATAAGTGGTGCCAATTAACACCGTCGTAGTGACCGCTGAAGAACGAGCAGTACTTTTAGAGTTGGGTCAGACTGTAGTAGATACAGTTGACCGCTTAGTTGTATATTATATCATAATATTTGCTACATTCAGCGGCCCAGTAACTTTGGATTACATGGTCTTGGGATACCAGTAGCCCCTTTCACACCGCCGTGGTGACATTTCAAGAATGAGCAGTTCTTTCATGGTTAGGTCCGACTGTAGTAGACACAGTTGACCGCTTAGTAGTATATTCATTCAAACGTAACTTCATTGGGTTGACATCTTGTTAGCTACGTTGTTTTCGTTTTCACTTATAGTACTGTTTATTTGTATTGTGAACAAAGTCTTGTAATTGTCATCTGGTCAATACTCTATTTACAACTGAAGTTCGAGATCCTTTAAATTCATTGTTTTGTTTATTTTACAAAATGGGCAAAAATCAAAGATCTAATTCGTCTTCTGATATTTGTTGGTGTTCCAAACCACATCAGAAATGCATGGTTTGTTGCTCATATTGCAATCATAAAATCCATTTCGAGTGCATGGGACTATCGGCGTCTGACCTTAGTATCGTCATTCGGGAAACAGATACTGCCTATATCTGTAAATCGTGCCTGCCTTTGACCTCAATAGATGAAATCGACCGTCGCAAATCTGGTAGTGCCTGTAACTCTATTTACTGCTACACTGCACCTATTCCACAAACATATTCACGTTCTCAATTCTCAAAACTGAGTTCTATTTCTCAAAATCTGATAAATAAAATTATAGTCAAGGCAACAAAAGCAGAAACAACCGCCGCAATGGAAGCAGTAATAGAATATCTCGAAAAAGGTGATCAAAAATCTAATCTCGTTATCGTTGGCTGACCTGAATTCTCGTCAGTTAGCTATGATTTACAGCAAAATACTTTGGATAAAGCCAAGATTTATGATTACTGCTCTAAATTAAATATACCAGCGGTTTTTATTATCAACAATTTTCGCGATGGCAAAAACAAACCAGCGTTTCTCGAATCAATAAAATCTGCTATGCTTAAGAAAACGATAAAGATTTCACGTCTGCTAAATTTAAATTTATTTGTTCGTCCTGATACGACTCGAAAAGACCGGATAGCGGATGCAATTTTACGTTCTGAATTAAAAAAGCACATAGCTGCTGGAGAATAAAATCTTATTATCCGTGGTGAAAAAATTATTACGCGGCCTGAGTCAGCACAGTTGGAAAACCGCTAAACGCTGGGCACAACAGACATTCTATTCCATTTATTATTATTAACACAAGATCGATTAGAAACAAAATTCCTGATTTACTTCATTTATTACACCTGTATCCATCAACTATTTTTGCTATTACTGAATCTTAGATGATTCTAATGCTGTATTTTCTGAATTTGTTGTTACTCATAACATTTTCGAGCTGATAATACTTCTTGTAATGGTAGAGGAAGTGGTGTTATTGTTCTTATGCCCTAGTGTTATTCAGTTTTAGAATATTCGATACTGTTTCTAATAAATTTTTTGAAGCATTATGGCTAGTTATCCACCTTTCTAACAAGAATAATTTTTTCTTGGTGTTATTTACCGCTCGCCCGCCCCTAACAAGGTTGATTCCACATCCTCTTTATTATTTCACTTAGCTTCGATTCTTGGAAATTTCACTACTCATGTGTTTATCTTTGGTGATTTTAATTATAAAGAGCTTAATTGAGATGGTATAACTGGTGATACTTCCGGCCCTGACTATCTTTTTTCCTCACGTCTCACTGAGCTTGGTCTTGAGCAATATGTTTCTCTTTCCACACATACTGCAGGACGTATTCTGGATCTTATTTTTTCAAATTCCGTTGATAATGTATATGACGTGTATGTTGGTAACCACTTTGTTAATTCAGATATTTTTATGATGCATGGTAAATTTAATCTTTTCTGTTTAAATGTTACAAAAAATGTTATAGCTACAAAAATTTTAGGCATCCTAACTATTCTGAAATTCGTAACTTCTTATCGTCTCAAAACTGGAGCGAATTACTTGATATACACTCTACTGATGCTGATGAAACTTGGTCTGTTTTAAAAAGAGTAATACTGTATTGTATTGAAAATTTTGTACGTGTTTTACTCGAAAATCGAAAAGACATTTGACTATATGGTCTACTGCAACTCATAAGGCCTATAAATACAGCTTCGCCTCCATAAAGTATAGTAATCAGACTCTTTAAATATGTACAAAAAGACATCTTGGATAAATGCAGCAGTTTTGATTCGTCATTGTAAGAGACTTGATGGTCGGAACACTGAAAGGAGGATAATTAACTCTCGCAATGATCATAGAGTATGGAGTTTTATTCGTAAAATAATACAAATCCTAGTTATATCCCTCCTCTGAAAAATGGGTCTAGTTTTGTTCTTAATAACTGGGATAAAGCATGTTTGTTTAATGAGTATTTTCATTCTATGTTTACTAATGATAATGGATTGCTTATCTCCTATCTATGTAGCAGTGATAAGATTATGCCGGATATTTACTTTGATGCGAAATTACTTTTGCAAATTATCACTAAATCAAGCCAACCGGTTGTTGTGGTATTGATAATATTCCTCAGTCGTTTGTCAGAAACTGCGCTAATGAGCTAGTTATTTCTCTTCTGAAACATTTTTATGTTATTTATACGACAATTGTTATCCACAATGAATGAAAAATTGCAAAATCGTTGCAATTTTTAAAAATTGTGATAAATCTATCGTTCAAAATTATCGTCCTATCAGTATTCTGCCTGTAATTTCTAAAAAATTTGAGCAGGCTATAAATATCCACCTTATAAAATATATTGAACCTGAAAATCTAATTAGTATTATACAGCATGGTTTTATTAAAGCTAAATCTACAATCACCCAACTTCTTGATACTATTAATATCTGGATAAAAACATTAAACAAAAGGAATAACGTTGATTGCATTTATTTGGATCTTGCCCGTGCAGTCGATTCAGTGTCGCATCCAAAATTATTGCAGAAACTCTACGCATATGGTGAAAAGCGTAAAAATTTTACAATACTTTCTTATTTTCTTACTCTTCCTTTATCAAAAGGTCTATGTTGATAATGATTATTCATCAATTTTACCTGTGTTATAAAGTGTTCCTCAGGTGAGTTCCTTGGGTCCTACTTTATTTACTATTTTTATTGATGGAATCGATAAGAACCTAATTTATTTAAAACCAAGGTTATTCTTGTTCATCAATTCTACCTGTGTCATCAAGTGTTCCTCAGGTGAGCTCCTTGGGTCCTACTTTATTTACTATTTTTATTGATGGAATCGATAAGAACCTAAATTATTTAAAACCGAGGTTATTCTTATTCATCAATTTTACCTGTGTTATCAAGTGTTCCTCAGGGGAGCTCCTTGGGTCCTACTTTATTTACTATTTTTATTGATGGAATCGATAAGAACCTAAACTATTTAAAACCGAGGTTATTTGCTGATGATTCCAAACTATGCCTGGTTGTAATTTGTTTAATATTCAGCGTGATCTTGATAATGCTATTGATTGGTTAGCTATGATGCCGTTATCGGTTGGAGTTCAAAAATACTTTATTCTACATATGGACTATTTTAATACTAAATTTGATTATTGTTTATTACATAGGTCCGTTGCTAAATGTTCTAACATTATTGATCTTGGCGTTATATAAGTTAAAATTCTCGGATCATGTTGAATCAATACGTATAATTGCATTTAAAAAATTAATCTTTTATGTTTTAATACTCGAAATTATAAATTCCTTCTGAAACTTTAAAAATCTTTCGTTAGACCTAGCATTGAATATGCTTCAGAGCTATGGAATCCTTTTTACCTTGAAAATGGTCAGAAATTTTACTCGTCGAATTCCAGGATTAACTTGTTTAGATTATCAGCAACATTTGATACATCTAAAGCTTGAAAGCTTATTTGTAGAAGAATTATGAAAGATTTGATTATGGTATATAAAATTATAAATGGTCTGGTTAGGCTAAATTTTGATGATTTCATTTCTAGATCCCAACTATCCCAGACTAGATGACTTTAAACTTGAGATCAAGAGATCTCATTTGGATATTATAAAAAATTTATTTGCCCGAGTTGTTCCTTGGTGGAATGCACTCTCTTCGGGGATTGTGGATTCAACTAATATCTTGATTTTGAAAAAAACACGTCTATATAACTATCTACAAACATTGGACAGTCAAGGTAGGCTATTAGAAGCCATTACTGGCCCAAGTCTTCACCTTGCCTACACTACTAAATTCTTAGTTTTAAATTTATTCTCTTTTTCTTACTGCTAATATTTATCACTGTTGCGTCTGGCTAAAAATAAAATAAATAAATAAATATATTATGTCATAATATTTGCTACATTCATTGGCCCAGTTACTTTGGATTACGTGGTCTTGGGATACGAGTGGACCTATTTACACGGCGGTGGTGACATCTGAACAAAAAACAGTCCTTTTCGGATTGGGTCCGACTGTAGTAGATACTCTTGATCGCTTAGTATATATTATGTCCTAATATTTGCTACACACATCTGATACAATATATGCTTACTGAAATAACCAATAATTGGGCTACATGATTTTGCCAACTGTACTGATTACAAGCAAAACAAAATCATATTGTTCTATTAAATTTTTTTTCAGTAGGCTGTGTTATTTACCATTATTTTATCGTTGAATTATTTCAATATTATAGATATATTTACAACGTATCGTACATCGCTGATAAAAGACATTTGGTTTTTTAGTAAGAGAAGTTTGATTTTGATATTTGGATTATTATCAGTGAGCAAGAAGGTGCTCGCAATCTATCTCATCGCTATACGCAGCGAATGGTGATGTTTGACCCGAGCAGTAACTTTACACTTGCAAATTATACAATGAATACATTATTTCGTTTTCAATCGATAAAGCCAAGAATTCATGTTGATGTCTTGACAAGAGAATGAATGATGAGGAAACTACGATAACATATGTGCAGTGATGTGGTAAAAATTAGAGATGGATTCAAATGTGTGTTAAACAGTCTTCATCATAGCCTGCCAAAAGAGTTAAAAATTTACCCAGCCCATTTCGCCTGTCAGCTCTCAGCGATTTACTTCGATTATGGCTAATAAATGCGTTCTTTTTGGTCTATTGTAGGTTATGATTTATAACGGAGGTCCTTTATAAATAACTAAATAACTTCCTGTACTCAAAATGGCATAAATACTATTCAAACCGCTATTTTGGAATACTTGAGCACTGAATAAAAATTCTGAATCATAGATGACGATGACCTAAGAAGATATTTGCAAATATTATTAGACCATTTTAATTCGTATTCGCGTTGGTTCTGTCATTGTGCGAAAACGTAAATTTCTATTAAACTGCTTTGTTAGCTTAACAAATCGGAAAACGGCTTTAGTTATTCTACCGCTTGAGTGAATTGGAATTTCGTCATAAACGCAGTAGATGCAACACTAAAACATTTTACTACATTCAACAGAAAAATTTGCCTTCATATTATATCCATTTCAGTCGGCTCTATTCAAATTGGAAATTTTTATAATTCATTTTGAAACCACATCACTTCCCGTATGGATTTGAGTGACATTACCGAATTAAATGAAACATTTTTAATTTCTTTTTGCGAAGACATAAATAAATAAAACTTTGGATACATACAATTTTGCACATTGAACGTCGTATTCGAGAAAATTTCAAGGTTACATATTTTCTGATGGAAGCAGTCCACACAATGATCTTTTTGTGATTAACTGCTTTGATGTTTTATTCAAATGGTCTGCTTATGTTTGATCAGTAAAGAATAGGTCGGGAAACTATCTCATTACCCATATTCTATCGCCTAAACTTAAACAACAAAGCTGAATTTACATACTTATGTACACATAGACTGCTCACAGCGCGTTTGATACTCAGTCGCAAAATACTCAATCAACTTTGCCTATAAGCTGCAACGTCCTTAACACTTTTATGTAAAGTAAATCTAAACTATTAGATGCTGCGTTGAGACCGGTGGGTTTATCGTATTTTCTTTTAGATATTGGTTGGCCAGATTAAATCATTAATATATATTTAAATATAAAATACAAATAAACAATAAACTCAATTAATAGATATCAATAACTCATGATAGTTCCGCAAAAACGAAACGAATAATTCTTTGCTATGATACGATAACAGCAACATTTTGTTTGCTCGGGTTCGGAAAATATACATGTGCACTCCTTATTTCGCAGCCATATAAGAATACCAGGATGAAGCCAATTATATCCGCCAGTCACAAAACCGGCACGTAACCGTTATCCAAGTGGAACCAATCATTCCAAAGTCGTAAATTATAGCAGAGATATTTAAAAATCGAATTTGTCGAGCGAATTTTCTTTTTAAATATTCTTTTATTTGTCCCGTAATTTTCATACTACGATATTTATTACGATTTCCATGCTATAGGTCAATGATACAGTACACAGATTATATGTCGGTAGGTACTCTCCCTGTCAAAATTAAAAAAAATATATCATCGACAATCTTCAAGCTATAGTACCTAGAATATCTTCGCCATTTTGACAAAAAATTTTTGTTTTGCTCTCTTTTTCGGTTACAAAATAGTCTATGGGTTAATCTTACGCTTGAAGTTTTTAAAAAAGCTTAGATAATCATTATTTAAAAATTGTTATCACATCATTTTAGCGGTTACAGTATCTTTATAAAAAATAAGCAAAATTCGATTTGATTTTGGTTTCAAAATAGGCGTTGGTCAGTCCTTGGGAGTCTAAAAGACACAAAGGGGAAAATGATTTTACCATTATGTGTCGATCTTTCCTCAAACAATGTTAAAAATTTACTAATATCCACCCACCCTGTTTATGAGCAGTTAGTAGATGTTGTAATAAAACTCTGTATTAGTGTAGTAAATTAAGAACTGGGAAAATCTATCTTACGGCGCTTAACTATGAATCTGTTGTTTCTGATTTGGCAGTCTTTATGTTGCACCTTACTTGTAATATCATTTTTCACAGTCTTTAATGACCCTTAAGTGATGGGCACCCTCACTTACAACAGTAATATCCAATCCATTTTGGGAAAAATCGCACAATCTCACTTTTCAATGTTATTTTCTATATGTTTGCTTTTCGAGGGTTTTAAAATTCTTGAGCAAAAACTACGAAATGCCTCAGTATCTAGCGAATGAGGTTTCCGGCGAAATGAACCGAGGTCTACTAACCGCATTGCCCCAAGAGTTTGCTTATCGTGGCCCGAAACGACATTAATACTTATTTAAAATTTAGTCTGTTGCTTGATTAAAAAATCTAACGGTAAACGAAAAATATGAAAAAGTTATAGCCGCAAAACAACGCATTTGTTATTCAATAGTAATGCAAAAGCATGAATTTTAGATGCAAATATTCTTTATAAAAATTAATTTCGAGCATTTAAACCTGAAAACTCAGACAAAGTAGTAGTTGTCTGAATTGCTTTGTGGTTTGCGACATTAGAACTTATTTAAAATTTAGCCTGTTGCTTGATTAATATCAGCCAAAGGTAATGTACAATAAGGAGAAAGTTACAGCCGCAAAACAACGTTTTCTTATTCAATATAATGCAAAAACATGAATTTTACATGCAAATATTCTTTATAAAAATAAATTTCGAGCATTTAAACCTGGAAACTCGGACAAAGTAGTAGCTGTCTGAATTACTTTGGGGTTTACGACATTAATATTTATTTAAAATTTAGCCTGTTGCTCGATTAATATCAGCCAAAGGTAATGAATAATATGAAAAAGTTATAGCCGCAAAACAACACATTTGTTATTCAATAGTAATGCAAAAGCATGAATTTTACATGCAAATATCCTTTATAAAAATTAATTTAGAGCATTTAAACTTGAAAACTCAGACAACGTAGTAGTTGTCTGAATTGCTTTGTGGTTTGCGACATTAGTAATTATCTAAAATTTAGCCTGTTGCTTGATTAATATCAGCCAAAGGTAATGCACAATAAGGAGAAAGTTACAGTCGCAAAACAACGTTTTCTTATTCAATATAATGCAAAAACATGAATTTTACATGCAAATATTCTTTATAAAAATAAATTTCGAGCATTTAAACCTGGAAACTCGGACAAAGTAGTAGCTGTCTGAATTACTTTGGGGTTTACGACATTAATACTTATTTAAAATTTAGCCTGTTGCTCGATTAATATCAGCCAAAGGTAATGCACAATAAGGAGAAAGTTACAGCCGAAAAACAAAGTTTTGTTATTCAAGCAATACGCGAACTTGAACCAAGAAC
>JASANE010030247.1:0-53380 GCA_030248225.1 Trileptium ribeirensis | reverse complement strand
GATTGTGGTAATGGCGGGCCAGGCACTCCGCGGCGAAGTGGTATCTATCCCTGGGTGTCAACAGTACAACGTGTGGCTTGTGGACGTTGGACGAGGCAACCTTTGTGACCTAAATGAGGTATTTGAAATGCCTCGTCACCCGGTTTTGGCTAATACGCCGCCACAATGTTTCCGGGCAGAGTTAAATAACATCTTACCACCCCATGGTTGCATCAACTTTGGAAAAAATGCAGCCAGTTTTCTGCAACGACTGGTCAACCAAGAGGTTCTTATAAGTGTTGTGGAGCGTGGTATAGGCGATTGTTACACGGTGGATATGACTATTGGACTCCGCCACGGTGTGACGGAGATGTTAGTGGCTCAAGGACAAGGGCAGTTTAATAACATGGAAAATGCTCGGCCACGACAACTTAAGCTATCGGAGATGTTATCGGAGGATGATATAAAGGTGTTCTACCAAAATCGGCGGGAAATGACGGACTACCATTGCATATCTTGTTATTCTACAAATATCGTGGTTTTTGTGGACTCCTGGCTAGAAGAGCAAATCGGTATTCCGCAGGCAGGTGCTTGCATGGAGTGCGGCCACGAGTGGTATCATATGCCGAAGGCAAACACCCGGGCTCCCATTCTACAGGCTTCAGAGCTGGTGGTTAAAGAACAAGATCTTACTAAACCAACGCGAGCCCAGGTGCGAGGCGTGGAGGAGACGCAGCCGGAACCCTTGGATAAGGTGAGAACGGGATCAAAATTAGGGTGTTGTAATCAAACAAATATAAGCAATTTGTCGAGAGAGATCTGTGTGAACTTTGTGTGTAATGGAATGTCTAATGTGTCTGTATGGAAATCACATGTGAATATTTTAGAGTTAAAGCGTCTCAAACAGAATCAAATTGTTCGAAAGTCAGGTGGGGTGTTAGCCTTTTTCGGTGGTCGTAGTGTGCTATCGAATCATTTTCTTGTGCAATTGGACATAGATGGTAAGCTTTATAATTGTACCGAACAGTATTATTTGCGTTGTCAATGTTGTACTGCTGCGGATTTCGATACTGCAGCTGCTGTGTGTGCTGAGTCTGATCCTAAGAAACAAAAAGTCTTAGTAAAGTTTTCGAATGCGGTCCGCAGGAACAAGAAGGCATGGATAACCTCGGGTAACGCTTTTAAAAGTATGTTTCATGCTAATTTGATAAAATTTCAAAGTTCATATTTGTTAAAGGCGTACTTACTAAACACCGGCTACGAGTATTTAGCAGAAGCTAGTACGAACCTAATATGGGGGTGTGGATTAGATATCAACGACGAAAGCGTTTGGAATATTGATAAACATCCGGGTAAAAATTGGCTAGGAGAAATCTTAATGATGGTAAGATCAAATTTACGTGATTCGAAATTTGATGGCCCGTGTAACCCCCCTTTTTACAATGCCAATAATGATTCGGGATCTGGTAATTTCTGCGTCTACACGGGAAAAAGTGTACTTAAAGATAAAGGTCTAAACCGAATCCCACTCATCTTGGGGAAACTTTTCGGAAAAATTCCGGTTGAAATATTGTGTGATACTGGCTGTAATATAAGTATTTTAAAGTTTCAGACTGCATCGCGTTTAGATAATTTCGACTTGACCTGGTCGACAGATATTGGTAACCAAGTGGCAAAAACGGTGAGTGGTCAGGGTTTGGATCTTATTGGCGCGATGGATATAGAAGTACAAATTGGAACTAAACGGTATGTTCAATCTGTATTTCTCAGTAAGGACATCCCGTACGACATAATATTTGGAATCGATTTTATGCTTAACTACAAATGCGTTCTGGATATAACCCAAGGGGAGTGTGTTCTGGGAGACCAAACTATCAAAATGTGGAAATCTAATTTTGGGGAAGAAAAATGTGTAGCCAATGTTAATGGTCAAAATTATCAAGGTGACTCCAACAATGAGTGTTTCAGACACAAAATAATGCCAAAATCTAATACTGAAAATGATATTACTATCCCCAATTTATCTTTGGAGTACTCTGAACTAACCGAAGGCCAAAAAGTGGTGATGTCCCAGTTTCTAAATTCCTGGGATTCCGTATTTTCTTTTTCTGATTATGACTTGGGTAAATTGAAGTTTGTTAAACATACAATTAATTGTGGAAATAGTCCACCTATATATCAAAGGCCCTATAGAATTCCTCAAGCGGCTAAAGAAGATGTAAAGACGCAACTAGAAAATATGGAAAAATGTGGTATAATTAGGCCTTCAGCGTCTCCGTGGGCTTCTCCTTTAGTTATTGTCCATAAAAAGGATGGCACAAACAGAATATGCGTGGATTACAAAAAACTAAACTCGGTTACAAAATCTGATGTGTTTCCTATTCCTCGCATAGACGACTGCCTAGACCGATTGGGAGGAGCTAAATTCTTTTCGAGTCTGGACTTGACAAGTGGTTATTGGCAGATGGAGCTCGAAGAAAACGACAAAGAAAAGACGGCTTTCATAACTGACACTGGACTTTTTGAGTTTAATGTATTGCCTTTTGGTCTGAAGTGCGCGCCTAGTTCTTTTATGAGAGCTATAAAATTTCTACTGGCTGGCCTTGAAGACAAAGTACTATCCTATATCGACGACATTTTAATTTTCTCGCCAACATTTGACCGACATATCCAAGATCTGACTGATGTGTTTGAGAGACTTCAAAAAGGTAATATGAAGCTTAAACCTAAAAAGTGCAGCTTTGGTCGAACTAAAGTAAAGTTTTTAGGACATGTAGTCACTGGAAATGGAATTGAACCAGACCCGGATAAAATCAAGGCAGTTAAAGAATATCCAACGCCAAAGAACCTGAAGCAGGTAAGAGGTTTTCTAGGACTTGCGTCGTATTATAGAAAGTTTATAAAAAATTTTGCGTCCAGAGCATCAGCACTAAATTATCTCCTGAAAAAGGGTACCATTTTCGTTTGGACCCCTGAATGCCAAAAAGCCTTCGACGATTTAAAAGGCGAACTCACGAAAGATCCGATCTTGAAGGGTCCAAATTTCGAACAACAATTCATCTTGATAACAGATGCCTGTAATGAAGGCCTTGGGGCAGTTCTGTCTCAAGACTATGATGGATCGGAACATGTCGTTGCTTATGCTTCTAGGACCCTTGCCCCTGCTGAGAGAAATTACGCTATTACTGAAAAAGAAGGCCTTGCAGTAGTCTGGGCCATTAAATACTTCCGACACTATTTGCTCGGCAGAAAATTCAAAGTAGTAACCGATCACTCCGCGTTAAAGTGGTTGATGAATTTCTCTGAAACTAACGGCAGACTCCTCAGATGGTCACTGCTCCTATCGGAGTTTGATTTTGAAGTACAACATCGACCCGGGAAATTTCATGCGAACAGTGACGCATTGTCTCGGAGCCCCGTGCTACCATGCTCTGATACTAGCCAGGAAGACGAGGACAATGATCAATTGTGTTTTCCCATGGTAGAAAATATAACTTGTTTAACAGTACTTGATACTTCAGATGCGTGTGAAACTTTTCCCACAGTGAAGAAAAATCCCTGGGATATGGAGAAGAATATGCGTAATTTACAACGCTGCGATACTTATTTGCAAACAATTATCGATTTGTTGGAGAGTGACACTAAAGGTAGTGGTAAGGAAGAAACCGATCACAGGTATGAAAGTTTTATAATTCTTAACGGACTGCTGCATCATATTTGGAAGGAAAAGCGACCCAATCGAAGGCATATGGTTCGTTACCAAGTAGTGGTTCCAAAAGTTTTGCACCCTGAAATTATGGAATCTTTTCACGATGACTTGCTAGGTGGCGGTCACTTGGGGTTTGATCGAACTTTTGCAAAAATTCGGGAAAGATTTTACTGGGACTCTATGTATACCGACATCAAAAACTGGTGCTACGCGTGCATATTTTGTGCTACAAAAAAGGACCCTAGTAAGAAGATTAAGGTTCCACTGCATTCGATACCTGTTAATTCCAAACCTTTCGATATTTTGGCAATGGACTGTGTAGGTCCCCTAAAGCAAACCGAACGGGGAAATAAACACATTGTTGTGTTTACTGAGTACTTAACCAAGTGGGCCGACGCTTTTGCGGTCCCTGACATAGCTAGTGAAACTATTGCGGGGCTAATTGTTGAGGAAATTATGTGTCGGTATGGGGCTCCCTCAAAATTACTGTCTGACCGTGGGTCAAATTTTATGAGCGAACTAATTCGCTGGATATGCCATTTCACCGATACTAGGAAGTTAAATACTTCTCCCTACAGGCCGTCAACGGATGGTC
Source organism: Trileptium ribeirensis (assembly GCA_030248225.1). Taxonomy (NCBI): domain Eukaryota; kingdom Metazoa; phylum Nematoda; class Enoplea; order Enoplida; family Thoracostomopsidae; genus Trileptium; species Trileptium ribeirensis. The sequence continues at coordinate 49,097 of JASANE010030247.1, read as the reverse complement.
AGTGTGAGCGGTTAAACAAAACCTTGGTTATTATGCTTTCTCATTATGTAAATACCGCTCACACTGATTGGGACAAGTATTTGAACTTTGTTCTCTTTGCGTATAGGACGGCGGTGCACGAGTCTACAAAAGAGACCCCATTCTTCTTACTGTATGGTAGAGACCCTCGTTTTGGTGTTGAGGTAGGATTACGATCTTATAATTTGTTGCAAATCGACACATTGGAGGGTTATCGTGAAACTCTAGTGACTGGATTTGAAATTGCTCGAAATCTCGCAGCTAGTAATATTGAAAATGCTCAACGCAAGCAGCGCGAATACTACAACAAATCCGCAACGGATCATAAGTTACAAGTGGGACAACGAATATGGTATTACTGTCCAGCTGTAAAGAAGGGTAAAACTCCCAAGTTATGCCATCTCTGGCACGGGCCCTATCGCATTGTTGATTTTACTAGCGAAGTAAATGTTCGCATAAGGCCATGCAAGGGAACAAAACCTGATAAAATTGTTCATATAAATTTTTGCAAACCTTGTTTCGGTGATGAAAAGCCAACCCATACGTTAGGGGATGGAAATGGCACAGAATTGGATGGGAGTGACTTAAATTTTGAGAATTTAGGATCTGAAAAAGAAGACGAGGGCATTCAAGTACCATCTAATGTTGAAAATATCACTTCAGTTAAGAACCCAACGGAAAGTAAAGATACTCCAATTGGACGTGACCTATCATCTGCACAAGGCGAAGGATCCGAATCAAGCGATATTGATTTTGAAAATGGTCGGGGTACTGGTACCGAATGGGAAGGACGTCTACGAAAAAAGTAACTTAAAGTTTTCCTGTAGAAAGAGATTTGCATACGGTAAGTGTTTTATGTTTATTTTTATATTAATGTCGTGTGTACTTATTAAGGCCCAGGGACAGATCCAACCAACAAACTCTGTCGTTAAGGTAAACAAACATTTTTCAGTAGTTTTCAATCGGGAAGGAATTTTGGATAATGCCCAAGACTTTATTGAACATCATATAGTAATCCCGTTAAAACTCAGTATTCAAAACCCAAAACTCTCACCCTCATGCTTTAATGTGGGCCACAAAAACACTTCAGACCCTATAGGTTTTCTCTTAAGGCAATTTTGTGACATGTCAGCGGAGATGAATAAGGCCTTTGTTTCAACCTATAGACGAGCTAAAACTAAATTAGAAAATCTTGGTGAAAACTTGGAGATTTTAATAAAACCAAGTAAAAACGGACGTCGAAATAAGAGGGGTATTTTCAGTGGGTTTGCCTGTTTTATAGAATCTATTTTTGGAGGTTGTAACCTCGGGGCCGGCGCTGAGGCATCCAAAGTTAGAAGAGCCCTTTATTCTTTAAATAGTAGGGTAACCGGTGTATCATCCGAAGTTATTAGAGTCAATGACCGATTAATCTCTCTGTCAAAATTAGTAACCAAGGGATTTCAAAATGAGGATAAAAGGATCAATGTCGTTTCCGATTTAATATTAAAACTGGGCGAGGTGCAGAAAGGGTTCCGAAATTCTATTACATCTTTGGGACTTGCTATGAACCAAACCGTTCAATTGGGTTATGTGGAGTTAAATTTTAATGCTGATTTGGTACGGTGGTTATCAAGCTTCTTCCTCTGGAATGAGCAAATGGAGGGTATGTACAACTTAGCTAATGCCCTCGGCCACCTTGAAAAGGGTTACATTTCACCCAATATTATCCCACCTGTTAGTATAGAACAGATTCTTCTCTCTCTTAATGACAAACTTTCGGAAAGTGGTGTTACCCTAATGTATGGGACAAAGAACATAAATAAATATTATACAGTACCGCTCGTAAAAGCGGTATACTCGGGGACAGAAAGTTTGATTGTGGCCTTAAAAATACCTATTGCCCGAGAAAATATGGAGTTCAATTTATGGGGAATTACTTATGGTCAGGTTGATACTGGAAATGGTGTTTACATGCAGGTTAATCCGAAGTATGATTTAATGGGTGTTAACAAAGATAATTCTCAATTTATACTTTTAAAGAGGGAACAGTTGAAAGGCTGTGTTGGGTCAAAGTTCTTGCGGTGCCCAATAGTATTTCCTATCGTTCCAGTGACTAGTAAAGTGTGCGAAATGGAATTGTTCGTAGAGAAACCTGAAATGTTAAAAAATTGTGATGTGGTGATTACTAAAAATAAAAACCCAATACAGGCTTTCGACCTAACGCGTGGTTTCTGGTTTATGTCAGCTGTTCATTCCGATTGGCACTTGTTTTGCGATAGTAAAGTTCCCCGGAAAATTAAACCCTGTTCACAATGTGTAATTAGGTTGCCATGTGGGTGTGGTATGACCCTGGGTGAAATGACACTTCCAGTCCGCAGACACGATTGTGGTCTTGCGGCTTATACTAACGAAACCTTTATTTCAGAAAATCATATTTTTGAGCAATTTGATCCCATGTTATCGGTAAACCAATCATGGCCAGGGTTTGGTTTAAATTTACCTAATCTGGTAAACGTTGGAAATTATTTCGAAAATAGTCTAACAGCCGATACCGTAGGTGTAGTTAATTTGACAAAATTTCGTGAAAGTATCATTCACGGCAATAAGTCGTTTGTATCTGCGGACTTGGCATTGCAAAAATATGTGCAATATAGAATTTCTAAGATTGAGAATCAAAAATCCAATAGCTGGATTTATCTAATCATTTTGGCCATTGGAGAAGTAATTATATTTTTCTTATTATTCTTACAGGTTTTCAGGTCGTCATCTTTCGGCCCTACTATAGTGATGGATCAATCAGGTAAAAAGGACATTAAATCGGATAAACCAGCCCTCAGATCTGGTAGGCTCTTAACCCCGAACCAGGTAAATAAAACTGAAGGTTTTGATATGCAAAATTATAGTGATTCTGTATTCTGTGAGCTTAGGGAAATCAATGACCATTTCGAGGCTATGAAAGAGCTTAAGGAGGCAAAATCCACTGAATGTATGTAGCGTGTGTATGTGTGTGCAGATCTCTCTCTATAATCGTATGTACATGTATATTATAAAGTTAAATTTTTAGGGTAGTAGATTAGAAACCATCTTCGATCTGTTAATTTTTAAATATCTTCGGTGTATAATCTCTGATATAAAAAAAAATTTGGGGGTAGATGGTGTACTTATATTCCAGTAACCGCTAAATGGTGTATTTAGTATAATTATTTTTAATTTTATAGTATAATTGTTAATTTGGATCAATAATCCCTAAACCTGTCAGCGCTGTTGTGAACCGACATAGTTTAAATTGGAAATATCAGATCATTTATACCTGTCTATGATTTTTGATTGATATGGAGTTATATAAGTTTTAACCGCATTATTTTTGGTCGCATAGACGGGTAATTTCCAAACTGTATTCAAGAATACGCCGGCCTATACCGAATTAATTTAGGGAAATAAAACTATGTAGAAATTTTAATTTTAGGACCAGCCCGTTAAGTTCTCGAAGAGGATTGGTATTGCCCGACGCATGAAATTGGCCTTCGGAATTAAGTTGGGTACCAGCCGGTACAGTTTATAAAGAGGTCAAGTGAGTGCGATAATTTACGCGTAGATGTATTTTTTTTTATTCTTCTTTCTTGATGTTTTAAAAGCCGAATGATTTTGTCACTTACGCTGAGAAAGGCAGGTGGGTTTGGATAATTTGGGTAAATTAAATACTTTCGTTTAAAAAAATTATATAAAATAATTACACGAATCATCTGATTTACTGGGTGGATTGAAATGTAGGGAGAGATAACGTAAAATTTAGATTCGAATATATCAGTCTAGCCGTTGTCAACTGAGGATGGTTAAATGAGATATTTACCCGTGTCTGAACTTTTACTTTAGCATTTTGAGTATGTTTGGATGGGTAACCCCTTGAACTCTAGGCTTGGTACAATAATTTTGCTGTTGTTTATCATATGACGTTAAGCCCAGATAAGGGCCATGGTTATTGCAGGTGTGAAATTGGAAGCGTGACAACGGAATGGTAAGATATTATTTGTAATACAGTTTAACGTTGAAAAAAAAATATAAATAATGAAAATTTTGCGTCAAAAACTTAAACCAGGGTTCGATAATTTTGGGTTTGGCTACAATTAGAGAAACTTTAGGAGTTATACGGCTTGTGTTAGTAAGGCCCTTATACTTAAGAACAGGAACCTGTACAAAAAAATCTATTTAATTTGTGAAAAAAAAATATTGGCCCGTAAAATTTTAGAAAATCGGTTAAAAATTTTAAAATGGAGTTTTCAAAAATTTTTCTAACTTCGGTGATTTATCCTGCTGGTCCTAGGCGGGTGACTAGGCTCAATTTTTTTTCTCGAAAATTTCGCTCTGCAGTCGCGATCGGATCGGACCAACCCTCGCGATGCACGGCATCTCGACTTCATCTCCGAGTTCACATCCGACGTCCGACACATCAAAGGCAAAGACAATGCGGTTGCCGATGCGCTATCACGAATTTGCAGTTTCGAAGCAACTTCCGTAGACTACAAACAAGTAGCGTTGGCACAGAAGGCCGACGACGAGCTGGCAGCATTACGAAAAAAACAATTCATCACTTCAGCTGCGTGACTGTCCTATCCAGGGGACCAATCTCAACATTGCTTGCCATTTTTCAACTGGTCCCGCCAGGCCGTACATTCTTAAACCGTTCCGATAGGCTGTTTTCGACGCAATCCACCGGTTGTCGCATCCAGGGATCCGAACAACACAACGGATGATCCTGCAGCGATTCGTTTGGTCGAATATCAACAAGCACGTATGGCGATGGGCTCAAACGTGCACGGACTGCCAGCGGTCGAAGGTCCATCGACACACAAAGTCTCCGCTGCAACCGTTCCTCAGTGCGGATCGTCGGTTTGGCCAGGTTCATGTGGACATCGTCGGGCCCCTTCCTCCGTGTCAAGGTTTCCGATACCTACTGACCGCCGTCGATCGATACACACGATGGCCAGAGGCGTTTCCGGTTCCGGACATTACCGCCGAGACAATTGGCCGTGCGTTCATCACCGGATGGGTCTCGCGATTTGTAGTACCCACGTCCGTTACAACCGACCGAGGGAAGCAATTCGAGTCCAGTTTCTTCAAGGTCCTGACCGGGTTGCTCGGCATGCACCACTTCCGGACAACGGCCTATCACCCCGCCGCCAATGGTCTGGTCGAACGTTTCCATCGACAGATCAAGGCTGCAATCAAAGCCCAGGGCGGATCCGGATCGTGGATTGACGTCCTGCCCTTGGTTCTGCTCGGCATACGATCCTCTATCAAGCCGGACATTGCCGGATCTGCCGCCGAGATGGTTTACGGCACAAGCCTTCGTTTGCCTGGCGAATTCGTGTCTGCAACTGCAGACAACTCAACGCCAGATCCATCAACGTTCATCGACGGACTCCGAAACACGATGACGAAACTGCGACCGGCGACTTCACGCTCAGTCGATCGCCCCTTCCACGTTCCGAAGCAGCTCAATGACTGCGATTTCGTTTTCGTCCGAAACGACGCCGTTCGGAAGCCGCTGCAACCTCCATAAGATGGACCATTCCGGGTAACAAAGTGGCGCCCGAAGTTCTACACGATTCAACGGCATGGGAGCCCCGAAACCATCTCAATTGACCGACTCAAGCCGGCGTTCGTGGACTGCCCACCTAATCGCTCGGGCGAGACAGCAGTTTCAACCAACCTGTCGACCGATGGTCAGAAAACACGAGCGTGACGATTAGTGCGATTTCCGGATCGTCGTGGGTATACCTGATCCAAGACTGGCGGGGGAATACTGTGGCGGCCAGGTGTGGCAGCACTCTGGGGGTCTACGACGGCCCTCAAATACTCAACGACGACACCTAACCCCAGCCATGTGCGACGCTCGGCAGTATCCATACGAGATGCTTCCGAGCTGACGTGGTCTTGGGTTATTGGAGGATTCGAAACAGACTCACTGGCAGTAGTGCTGTTCGCCGCTGATTGACTAATTATTGATACGTGTCATAATTCATATTCGCTGTAACACTGCTATTGGACAATCAAATATACGTGTCACTGTACATGTTCTGTATATAAGTGGTTCCTTTCTGTTAGTAAATCACTCGTCTCATTTTATGTCGTATTGTTACGCCGACATGCCACAGTTCTCAATGGTTCACTTCTTGATACTAAAAATTTTAGATAAATGGATATATTTGTACATCATTTGAATGACAAGTGAAGTCTAAGGTGCTAAAATCAGTTTAATCGTTTCATGGGATAATGACTTATTGCCATTTATGTGAAATTTTAATCCTAAGGCTTAGCCTAGCCAAATTCGTTAATACCGGAACCAATTGCACGGATTTTACCATTCGGCTCAGCTCGTTAATTCTGTTTGAATGATATGAAAAATTGTACATTTATCAAGAAAATTTTTCGAAAACGTGTGCAAAGCGGGAACCATCGCGGATACAAAAAATTGAAAAAATTCCACATTCAAATGTTGGAAAATGCTCCGTTACATTCAGTACTAAAATTACATTTTACAGGAAATATTTCTTTAGACATATACAGTACAAGTAAAAATCCATGCAAGGATGACTGGTAATTAGAAATTAACTGGAAGACTTGATTTTGTCAGCTATAAATCATGTATCGAACGAGCTATGATATTCACGCCAGAGAAACCTTAAATTCCAATCAACTCTCAGAACTATAGATGAAATGCTTTAGTTCCGTTATCAATATTCAGATCCGGAAATTTAATCAAAGCTGTGGTACTTATATGCGTCTCATGAATGTTTAGCGACATACAAGGATTTTGTTATCAAATTTGAAATTATTTTTCATTTTTTAACTACATTGTTGTGAGCATATTGCCCGAGTTATCTCTGGTTTAACGTTTATTGCCGGAGTAATATCTGGTTTGATTCAGCGGATGATAGGTTGTTTTGTCAACATGTAAAGCCCGATCCTGGATTTGTTTTTGGCTCAGCTTAAATTTACGTTTACTATGGCTTATTATCTGAAACATCGACAGGAAATCAACGGTACACGCCTGTCACAGACTTATACAAGCACACCAAAAATTTGAGTCAAATAGAACAAACAATTGCAAAGCCATTTATAACAGCGAAATATGCACGAATCTTACTTCAAAATACTGTTTTTGGATATGGGCTGCATATTCCGTACGTTGGACGATGTTGGAAATATATCGGGGATATGTATGAGATAGGTCTCAGCGGAATGGCAAAATTTGCAACGATACCGCCAATCACATTTCAGCTATAGTAACAACTGCGGTACCTAACCAACACGAAATATTGGTTATTTCTACTCACATATCTGTATCTAAAGGTTGTTATGAGCTAAATATTACGCCTGAAGTTGTACTTACTCGGGTATACGTACCTTAAAAATTTATATCAAATCGCTTTAGGAGTTGCAATGTTATATATGGAAACGGCAATATTCAACTTGATTTTGGTCTAAAAGCAGGAGTCGACTAACACAAACATGGAAAAAGAAATATACAAATAAATTCTCTTAACAATATGTGCAAATTCTGTAGCCTACGTGGTGGTGTATAGAACCATTGTAGATTATTACAAGATATATATACCAAAGGCTTTTTTTATCTTATGAGCTTATTCCTAAGGCCTTAATGTACAACACTTATAATGCAGATATTTTATTTCACATACTGCAACAAATTATAAATTTTACAAACATAAACGACTGAACCGTACTCAACTTGATTGCGCAACTTCTGAGGCCGACTGAGGCCCCGATCTAACTGCGCAACCACTTACAATACCGGATCTATAATCGTACTCCCAATTGATCTCTCTAGGTGTTAAAAATTACGCATAAAGTTTTTTCAAGTTTTACTCAGGTTCCACTCCCGTGAAATTCTTTCTTGAACTTAACAGAATTTTAGTCGCTAGAGAATGAGTTTTTGATTTTGCTCGAATTCTTCAGCATAAACAAATTTTAAGATTTTATCCGAAAATCCAGCAGATATACATACACATATGCGCCAATGTAGGCCTAATGCTTAAGGCACCCAACCATTACACTCACATTCGATATATTTAAAACTTATGTCCTAGACTCATATGAAAATGTGTTAATTATGTTACACCCTTTAAACTCTCCTACACTAGGTAAGGTAAGTCTTAAAAATGTTCCTGCCAACTATACAGAATTTCTAACACAACATTATATTTCAACACATAGAAAACTTGTCATTTAAGATTACATAATAAACACATACACACATGATACTGCACGTATATACGGTAATCCAATGGTTTGCAAAGTAACCTACATTTTTAAGCTGTATTTACACTTCACCTATAGATACATACCATACGTTAGCGTAAACAACACATAAAATCCATGATGTAAATACATGTACAAATTATAAACAGCAAGCCCTAAGTTGTAGCCTAGTTTTTGTAAACAACATGTACAGCTCCGAATATATCAAATGGAAACAAATTAGCTTATGTGAAATGAAGTTGAGTGCTTCGGCCCGTCGTGTTTGGGGTTCACGACTTAATACGTCCCCCAGCGTCACACCAGGGAATTTGTTTCCCAAGGTAATACATCGTTACACATGGTTAGACATAATATATGGTAAAAAATTAGGGATATCCGCCTATTCGTTTATTAGTTGTGAACGTTGTTGTAATAAAAAATCTGCACTAGTGCAGTAACCAACAAACAGACTGATCTGTCTTTAGTAGAAAATTTACAACTAAGACGCACGCGCGCTGCACAAGGTGTGTTTAAATCCCGCCCGATTGGTTGCGCACGTGTCTAGCATCTGGTATGATTGCTGAGGTCGCCCAGGAGGCCGATACTGACGCCTGCTCATAGACCATAATGTCATGCCACTATTCCCTACCTCAATCTCACTCGGATGTTGATGGAGTGCTCAAAATAGACAAGCATGATTCTCTATCGAGCGTGTGTGCAATGTGGTCGCTCTGAAACTGTTAGAATTTTGGACTCAATATTGGTTTCCGTGGGCTCATGTTCGATCAGCAGTTGTTACCATTAACCACAGACCGTTGTGGCCCCACAGGGTCCGTCAATCCTTGAAATTTTAATGTCGGATCTAGCGCCTGGGTATGGTTGGCGTTGCTCAATTAAAGTCAATTTGTTTCTTATATGTAAACGTATTCCTGATTAATAAATTTTATAGCTTATAGTTTATGAATTTTCGCGAGCAGTAATAATTTTCCGCGGACCTAATTCTAGCACTGATTCTCCTCCATTAATATCAGTGGCAAACGACACATGGTACAGCTAGGGATAAAGAAAAACCATATATACATACGCAGAAACGGCCGTTGCAAGCTCTTCAAAAGCGGGGAAACCAACACTTAGAATTTTCACTAAGATTTAAGCTGGCTGCCGATATCGCCCCGAATATGACACCTAACTGATCCGAAGACGCTACTCAGTAATACTGGATCAGTAATGTATGAGCTATAGTTCCCTAATAAATCCTTTTTTGTTGCCGGACAGCTATGTGTTGGACAGGGTTGGGGTACTTCCGATTCAGAATACTTAACAGCTAGGTACAACAATTATATAGCATTGGTTGATGTCACACAACTCTACTACCTTTAGAAATATTTCTGTCTTGGCGGTAGGTTGAGCACGTCCTGGCGGCCAAATCAGTGATGTCTTCGTCGGAAGGGCCACAGTAACTAGAACGGCCCTATTGCGTATGCGAGGAGAGCAACTAGGTGAGAGAGAAGCGTGCGGAGTGTTGTGAAAGGCTATCGACACGCTGGGGTTGTCACAACCAGAATAGAACAATTCCCTCTTCTGTTGATTTAAGCCCTTGGTGATCCTCTCTTTTACGATACTTTTCTGCACCCTCGGTAAATGAGCCGTTTCTGGCTAACAGTATAATGTGTAGTAATTCTGCAATGATCAGCCGAGGCTTATCTTATGCACTCACCTGAATGAGGCAGATTTGTCAGGGTCTCTGCCCTACGATTAATTTATTATATACCAATTACGGCTTAACCATGGTACACCACTAAAGTCAGACCCCGTCGGTTTAATGATTTACTTAGAGTTTAAACATCTGATTGTTGTAAAGCCGTATTCTCGCGGTTGCTGATGGCCGAAAAATTATAGCAGATTTTAGCCTACTTCGAAGTTCTGCCACGGTCTATCAGGCCGAGTCAACCTTAGGTAAGTTTGGCAGGCGAGGTGTTCATTAGCACCTTCATATTAACCCAATTTCTTAACCACTAAAAGTCGAAGAAATCAAACGGGGTCATTTAGATATTCCTAGATCCTAGATCGGCGCCGTTATTTGCCATTCTGCAGTGTACCTACGATTGGGGTTGCATCACGCCGGTTTATATATCACCTGCAGTCCCCGCGGCGATGGCAGGTCGTTACCTAGTTCATTCGCTTGCACGATTCCTGTGCACCAACGATATTCCCTGGGCACTTAAAGTTTTCCTTTCCCTGTTCTCACACTCAATTAAAAGAAATCACACCCACATCTAATGCTCAATTCCAACCGTGGTAATTTTAAATTTCACATAAAACATCACTGCTTATCAGAGATCGTCAGATTTGGATTTGTACGACGGTACACTGAAAGCTTATCAAGAAATTCGCGTGGAGCTGTGATGCGGTGTGTTCATGTACTGGAAGCGATACTCGCACGCTGACAGTTCTTCGAGCCTGCGAGGCTCAGGTGATAGACGGTTGTAACTGCCTTTTCCATTTTCCCAACTTTGCTGAGACCCTAAAGAACCTACAAGAAGAATGAATTTTACCCGTTCTTGTACCATTAAGTTTCGCTCCCATGAGCAACTTCATAAACTAGTATTTATTTGAACCCTAGTAACTTTTAGATTCCGCGACCAAAATACTACTGATTTCAGTCGATCGATTTGAAATTCCATCTTCACAACTACCGAACCGATCGATGATAACAAGGCGCTAGCTGTAGATTTTCGACGCCGGGTTCATCCTCGGCCCTATCTAACTCCATCCTAAGCCGAAACCTCCGCGTTGGCGTGACTACTACATACTTAGTTCGATACAACCATATCCTAGCGTTGAGTGCGTAACTACTTTATGAAGCGTAATGAATTTAAACCTGGTAAATTTTCGATTACGATAATTGATCACCTCACAGCAAGGGTTCCTATTTCCTATCTTCGTTTCACACGCAACGCCAGCCTATATGGATACCGACCTGTCTATTTTTGTCGCTGAGGCTAGGCCTCAGCCCTAAAAAGTTTCGACCGCCTAGGTCCTAAAGGTTTATTGAAACAACTTAGTGAAAATCATGCGAAATCGGGCTATATTGATGCTTAGTAGATTCTCATAGCAGGTCTAGTGCGCAGCTAAAACTTCTGGGCCCTTTCTGAGCTCTCCAGAACGCGATTACTAACTAGTAAAAAACTTTCCTAACTGAGACTGTGTGTCCATATTTAGCTGAACAAGATTACCACCGCAGCGTGTAGTGCGTAGCCTGAGTAATTTTGAGATATTGTGAGAGAGTAACCTGATGCTACCTAAGAAGTACTTCGATGTTAATAATGAAGGCATATCGTTCTCACAATAAGACCGCTTTGCAATTTTTTTGTGTAGCTGCGAGCATCTCCCAGCTATGGGTATTCTATGCCCCCTACGCTGGAGGAACTAGGTTCGTCCGATATCTAAACTGGCGATAACTACCATTACTTCGTGCGGAAAATTAAGCTTCCCCGCGATACTTATATCGAAGTAGAACCAGAACATACTTAATTGCACTCAACATCACATCTGTTACATTCAACAATGCCAATTTTTGTGTGGCCTGGGGGCATCCCCAGGCTAGTAGACTAGATTACGGGCCTTGTGCGTTCACGGGTTATTGAGGCCCCAAGAATCTGTTGTCATAATAAGTGCAAGTGTTCGACGTATTCGTATAAGTCTATGGTCTACAGACCGAGTGTTGATAGCAATGCTCAATTTGACCATTGAACATGTTCTAAATCGTGATATAATTTCATATCCCGAATCAACGTTAAAATATCGCATGAATTACACTGCGACACCTAGAATCGTTTATGACGACCAAGCAATAATCTTACAGTATCCTTGTGGAGTTAACCCCAAGACATACAAGTACCAATACTTTCCCATTTCCTACAGCTAATTCGCTACTAAATTCGGGTTCGTACCTCGATATTATGAATCTTTTAAGCAATAGAATACCCATAAATTGCGTAAGCCCGGAGGGGCTAGCTGGTTATTATTATTTTGTGTACATTTATGCATTAGAATATGCTCAAATCTACTTCTCACTTTGTGGGGGCGAAATGGTGCCACTTTGGACGTCCCCCTACGTAATAGGTTTCGATTCCCGATGAATTTTAATAATTTCCTACGAAACGGTAGCCCTTATATTCTGCCGAGTGCTCGGGGGAATTCGTGCGAGCGATAATGCAACTATTATAGTAAGACAAAGTTAGCTTAAACTGAAATCCCTGGGAGCGTTTTTGTGCCAACTTTATTAGCGTGTTTCCTAATGGTCGCAAGCAGTTACCCGAAACTAAACACTGCCTAGGAGAGTCAGGTTGTCGGGCTATCCAGAAAGCCAATGGGGTATTCCTCGGACTTTAACTAAGCTAGTTATGAAAGCCCAATATTACTTCAAAAATGCATGTTTTTGAAGCAGTGTCAATTTCAAAAGCCTCGGCGCAAATGAATTTTCAGTTCCAATGGCAACTGACGAACTTTTAGGGTAGATCAGTTCATAATCTATGTCAAAAGTAAGGGGGGAGGGGCATTTCCCTGCTAATACATCGAGTACAGGCTTACGCCAACGCCGTGGCAAAATTTTGTTCCTCGTATTAATTGCAACCGCTTCTACTACTCGTTACTTCTAACCTATCAATTCCTTACCTACCCATGACATGTTGATCGCGAATTCTGATGAACCAGCGAGTAGGGTGCGAAATTCAGACCCGAATCCATTCCAACATTTCTTCTCCATCTTCGTCTTTTCAACCTTTTTCCCGGGTTCAGTAGTGTTATTGCTTGTCTGTGCATGTTTGCAGTGCAGCTTTCAAAGCATACCGCGACTTCGAACGCTCGTATTTTTGGTATTTCACGAGCTCGCTCGATGTGTGAGGGCGAGCGAGCGCGTCTGTCATCATGCGAGCACAATGTCTATGATGATGGAGAGATAAAGAGAGAAATGTGAATCCGATCCCAAAACCGAATATATATGAATATGTGAAACCTGAAAGTGTGGCAAACGGGTCATGATGCAGAAATAAAAATCCAAAAATTCAGCGATCAAGTCGCTCTAAAAAATTTAAGGGTTTTGCTCCCGTCTTACATGAAGGCATAATTTTCTCAGAAACGAGCTAATCCCCAGAGGTGTGGCACGGATTATATAGATGCTGTGTTTTGTTCCTGAATTTAACCTAACCTTGCAGCTATCAATGTTGGGGATCATTTCTCTTACCAACAATGTGTGTAAAACTCCCTAAACTCGTGTAATTCCCCATTTGGTAACTTGCCAATCCATAAACCTAGGACAAGCGGAACTTGATATATGCGCGATCCTAAAAATGTTGACTAGCAGTGTTAACATGGAGTAATGGTAGTACTCAAATACCTTTCAAATCCGACGTGCCGTATTCTAGCTTGGAATACTAAAGCGCGGCTTGACCGGTTGAACTCAGTGTATAAAGACTGCTACCTCATGACACCTAATAAAATTTCTATTCCTTCAACATGTCGATTTGATACGATTGCCTAATCGGTGTCCCATATTCGAGCTAACCTACAAAATTAAACCTATCTTACCACCTCAACGATCTTACGGTGTTCAGATACTTTACTATCGTCGTGGTCCGATTCCAAGCCGATTAGACGGCTTCGGAAAACCTTAATGACTCTAAGAAATTTTGATAACCCTTCGTGCTCCAATGTAAGAAATGGTGCAGGGCTTCGTGTGATATACAAAAACCGTAAAATTTGAGGAACCCTGGAAAGTTACATTATCCTAAGCAGTTTGTGCACACAGTGTGACAAAGCTCGATACAATAAGCAAATTATATAAACCGAACTCTGCAACTCTTATTACACGGAGATATATCCTGGCTCAATTTTTGTAATATGCTATAGTGCCCTACTCGAATCTTTTATAAAATATGTTGTTATGATTTAAAGGCACGACGGCACTTCATAGTGTCCCTAGATTGCTCGAATTTCTTCCAAATACAACCATTGTCTGAAGATGGGGGCGCGATCACTATTGTAATGAAAAGTTCTGCAAAGTTCTGTGTCCCCGCGGGAGCGACGCTCTAGTTTGAGTTTATTTCATAATGTAACTATTAGAGTCGTCGTTGGATCGTGTGTGCATTTAGGAGCAGAAACATCCACACACGATTCCTAGCCGTTTCATGAATTTTTCTGGCATAATGCATAGCATAATTATTACAGTACTGTATAAACCCACTATAAGTTGGTGAACGGGTAACGTGACTAAACTGTTCTCAGGTCAGTATTACTGTCAATTCATTAGTTTAATTGAGCTTAAGCATATACGCAGTAAATCAATCCCTTAGAATTAAAATTCGGCATTGGCATAACAAAATTAGTACAGAATTTATTAATGTCTTTGATGAAATAACAGGGATAAAGGCCACGCTTAGGCTCTGCGCCAGGCCTTTATCCCCAAATTCTCTTAACTCGCTTAAGACAGTTATATTTTCGATTACCCGCGCTAGGGCATGGTGGTGGCCTGCGGTGGCCTCCGCCATTTTACTTAAAGATGCTACCCGTTCAACCCCAAATGCTGGCCGGGCGCTAAAGATTCAACTAAAGCCCGTAGAAATTTTGTACAACAGCTTCGTTTCCTAATGACCCAAACGTGTTTCTGCCAGCACACCTCCTTTATAATAAAATTTCTAACTGTGGTCAGCTCAGGGGAATATTCTTTATAACCTTAACTCAGATCAATAAGCTTGCAGAATTGCATCAGTAGTATCTAAATAATATTATTTTGAGTTTTACCTGTGATCACGGTGAACCTGAAACATTTTCCTTCGACCAAAATTTTCCTACTTAAAGTTCGCACTAAAACTGTCGACCAGACTTCGGTAATTCAAGGACAACAGTTGGTGTAGCGGTTCTAGAGCGAAAGAGAATGCCTTACGACGGAAAGAAAAATCAATTGACGGGGCACCTACCAGTTACTTTCAAACTCACGAATTTTAGGGTAGAAGCCTACACATTCATTTACCTACTTATACGGAGCCTTATGGAAATTATTTCCGTTCATTTGACCCTACCGCCCCACCCGTACTTACAACATCCATCCCTGAGGGCAGCACCAGCTGTACCCTTCACACGACACTAGACGCCGACGTGGATTCCTTCTCAGACCGTCCAATCGCCAAATCTTGGCGTGAAAAAAGACAGTAAAAACACTAGGGGTCAGTAAGGTCGACTGAGCTCTGTGGTTTGCAAGTCAGACAGGTTCAACGAAGTCGTCTCGTCCGCCCTCGAAAATTTGGCCCATGTTGAAGCATAGCCGATTTGTCGCTGTCCAATTGGAGGTGATTTTTCGTCGCCCATCATTTTTCTAATTATATTTCAACGAACAATAAGAAAAGTTCGGAAACTTGGTAGATTTTGTGTAGCGTAAACTGAATTACTTGTTTGGAAGAGTCGGAAAAAATGGCAGCGCACATGCAAATTTAGAGCGAAGTTCGAAATTTCGCCCATTGTTCTTGGATCCTAATCCTATGCTTGCGTTTGGAAGTCAGACAGAGCTAACAACAAAACAAAATTGAAGTCGAATGTAGTATTAAAATTATTAGTTAATAAAGTATTAATTTAGATTAAATATTGACTAAATCCTCAAGATATACACGCATTCGAACATGAACCCCGGATTCCATTCGTCTGCCGACCCTAAATGATTCCCCACAGGCAAACGTGTAGACATTGCACGTTTACCTATCAATCTGGATGTTTATATCTGTTTCGATTTAAGTTTTTCATGGACTTGAAGCCGCTTGTACTTGTATATATATAACATGTATTTGTAACAGTTGAGTTGACGATGGGTCCTTTTCGAACATCCGACTATCAACGCATCGGGAAAATCTGTGGAAAATCTGACTTTCCGTGCAAGACAGCCATACTGAGACCAATTCGTCTAATGCGACATCATCCTAGTTGAGCTTCAACTTCCACCACTTCTGGATAAGCAGCTTCGCTGAAATGGTGCCAGCCGAAAACAATCCGCAGGAATCGAACACATTCGTCAAATATTTCAGTATCAGGCGCCTGTACATCAAACGACGAGCACGACAGTCTATCAGCCGCCGTGTCCCACGTCGGATCAAGGAAGGTAGTTTTTGATATTTGTCCGCGATCCAACGGAGTGGACAACTTCATTCAACTCGTTACTGTTGCTGTAGCATTCCTGCAAATTCATCTACGAATCGTTGAAGAGCTGTTTCGACTCATTGCAGAACGTTTTGGCTTCGTCGTCGCTGTTTGCGCCAGTGATAATGTTATCGACGTAGATGTTGCCAGGTACCCGCGCAGCAAAGAGAAGACGACGACTTTCCAATGTGATGTCTGACCACAGCAGCAAGCAACAAGGGGCTTGAGACCAGACCGAACGGCACTGGGTAGAATCACTGCGTCACCAGATTGGACTCAGACGGTGGCTTCGACAGATCCTTAACCCACAAAAATCGTGTGATGTCCCACGACGATTCCTGCAGCCCGATCTGCAGGAGTGCCTGTTCCATGTCGCTGATGATCTCAACCGAGTTCAGGCAAAATCGTATCAGCAAACCTCACAAATCCTCCATCGCCGGCACTCTGATCAAACAGTCATTCAACGTGTTCGACGACTTGCTTGCTTTGGCAGAAGTATCGTACACGACTCGAAGCTTCGTTGTCATTTTGCCTGGGATGATGACGCAGTTATGGAAAAGATAGTGAACGTCACCAGTTGGCGTCGATGGTGCTTGCTAGACGATATTGTTCTCACACTGGCCTGCGATCGTTTTGTTGTACTGATCGACGACTTTCTGGTCCGCGCCAATTTTGGGAAGCAACGACTTGAGCCGCTCCACCGTTAAGGTGTAGTTTTGGCGAAGCTCCTTTTCGGAGTCCTTCCAGGTCATGCGACCTGATATCGGCCCTTTTCAAACTTCACAGTGTTGTTGAATGACTGGAGGGTCAACTCGTCATTAGACGTTGGGTTTGGTGATTTGATGCATATGTATTCAGGGAAATCGATCTACGTTAAATCTCGACTCCTGTACCGGATCCATTCGTGTCAGGAGTAGCGACGACTCTATTCGGACGCCATCGTTGTCGAAATGTTCGTTTACCAACCGACCAGTAACGATGAAGTCCAGCAACGACCAAAGGAACACGACCCCGTTGGCGCATTTAATGTGTTCCGTCCCAACGAAGTCATAGCAGAAATCAGTGCCGATCGGGATATCGATAGAAACCAGCTCCGACGACAACACTAGCGTATCCAACATTGACATTTGTTTCACAAACGAGTACTTCGACAGATCAAACGATATTGTGGGAACCACATTCACATTCACAATCACTTCTTCGTCATAGCGACATCGATTTCGAAAGTCTTGTAGTTGACTGTTTTCTGCTTGGTCTCCGCAAATCCAGCCGTCAACGCGTGCTCGTTTCCTCGTGGGCGGGCTGATATTTTCGCGGCCAAATTGGACGTAATGTAGGTGCGCGAACTGCGTGTATCAAACAGAATTCTAGCTTATGACGACATCTTGCCAGCGACAATATCGGTCAAGGCCGCCTGAAGGGCGTTCCCCATGTGAGAGCAAGCTGTTGTTGGCTGGAGTTGTGTCATCTCCGTTGCTTTCAGCGACATTCATCGATATATCGCGAATCTGATTCTGACCCCGCGACCAGAATTAGTCGAAGCACAGGCTGCGATTGTGACCCGTCTCCTGGTAGTAGACACACAACTTATTTCGGGCACGACTTCACAGAGTGCTTTTCGCTGAGGCACACAAAACACTGATTTGCAACTGGCCCTTGCGACTGTACACATCGGCGAAGTTTTCGCACTGGTCCTGTAATGTTCTTCCTCGGAATATACACATTGCAGCTTCCGGACCGACTTATTTAAAACCAGCGTTGACGACTTCCCAACAGCTCCATCGGATCTCCGAAACGACCTTCGGAGCGACCGATGCTGGCGTTTCTGCTGATGTTGGTGCGCTTTCTTGCTGCCACCGTCTGTTGCTTCTTTGGAGCTGTTGCTTGTCGACTGACCCGCTAACGGCCGGTTGTATTCGCGGACGCGGATTTCATCTTTCAGCCACTTCCGCAAATTCGACAGCTCCCACGTGTCCGAACCGTTTCTTCGATGCAGCTCCATCTTGAAGTACACTGGCAACTTCGACAGGATGATCGGAGTGAATATTTGTGTAAAGACTTCCTCCGCTAAACCCAGCGACACCAGGCTCCGAATGTGATTCTACTAATCGTCAGAGATTTGCGGCAGCTGATGGATGTCGTGAGTGACGGTAGGCAACGCAAGCATCGCTTCGCATGAGAGAAGATTGCCAGTTGTTTGTTGCCGAACCGATCACTCAGCACATTGACGGTATCGAGTATTCCGAGATTAAGCGCAACGAATGACCATCAAGAAATCCACGCAGACATTTGAATTTGTCGATGTCAGAACAGGGTTGGGCATCGGAAAAAACCAACGGAAAAATGGTTTTTTCCGTTATTTTCCTACCCCCCCCCGGAAAAAAATGAAAAACACTATTTCAGGATTTTGGATTCGAAAATAGTAGGAAAACCATTATGCAACAGAATATTACGGCCGTGAGATTATTTACACTCCTTTAAACAGCCTTTACATTTCATGCGCATGATTGATATGGTAGAAATGGTATAACTATATCTTCCAGGCATCGACTAAATTTATAATCTTAGCATAACTTAGCTTGCTTCCTCCACCGTATCAGAAACTTTTACCCGATGATAAATTTAAATTAAATAGTCGCGGTACTGAATAGAGCCATGGGATTTGTATTGAGCATTTAAAAGCAGTAAACTAGGTAGACACAAGCCTGGCACACATGGCAACAGGAGGATACGGGACGGGGGTTGGTAACCCATAGAGTCAACCCCCCTAAAAACTAGTAACTCTATCGAGATTGCAGAACGTAGTGAAGCATAGGTAGACCCACACCTCTTGCGGGCACAGCCAATCAGCTCTCGATAACATACGTCGATATGCTATATGTGAATATCACACAATACAGCAAAAGTTAGAATAAAACTAACTGCGGCAATAAGTTTCCCATGCCACAAAACCCCCAAGTGCAAGATATCAGCCTAGCAGGACATAACAGTAAAATTAGGAATTTTGGATCGATGAACCATGGCGGTGTCATACCTCCGTATCCATAGAACCATAGATCACAGAGCAAAATCAACACCAGCAATGAGTTTGCCATACCCAAAAACCCTCAAGTAAAACTTTTCAGCCGCCCAGGACGTCAGAAGAAATTTTCGAATTTTGGGTCGAGGAACCACGGGTGTGCCATGCCACAAACGCCATTAACCGATGCCGTAATCGAAAACCAAAAAAGAGGCATTGGCATTTATCGTTCTACTATGAAATAAACCCAACCAGAGAAAAAATATGAAAGTTAAGATAACAATAATCTTGCTTATGTCAAGGGTACTAAAACGAGGTAAAAACCTTTACTTTGCTCCTGACCCCGAACCTTGGGGGCGCCATACCTCCGTAACCATGGGTCACAGAGCAAAACCAACACCGGCAATGAGATTACCATGCAACGAAATTCCCTAAGTGAAACTTTTCTGCCGCCCAGGACGTCAAAACAAATTTTCGAACTTTGGGTCGCGGAACCATTGGGGCCCATATCTCAAACCCCGTAACTCTAGAACCGAAAACTTAGAAAAACAAAAAGGTACATAGGCATTTATCATTTCGCTGTGAAATAAAACCAACAATTTAAAAAAAATCGAAAGTTAAGCTAAAATTATGCTAGCTTCCGTGAAGGTTATCCAAGAGTAAACTTAAGATGCGCCCCAACCATCCTCTTTTGACACCATATACAAAAAGTTCTTAGCGAACAAAACTCGGATTTCAATAGCCGTATCCAATTTCAACATTTTTCTGTTCCGAATTCGCGATTAGCGAATGCAATTCAGCCCCTGTACTTTAACACCAATGTGTTCGCGAACATTTTCAAAATATAATGTAAGGAATATGAAACGGACTAATTTCTGTTCTTTAACGCAAA
This sequence comes from Trileptium ribeirensis, assembly GCA_030248225.1. Lineage (NCBI taxonomy): Eukaryota > Metazoa > Nematoda > Enoplea > Enoplida > Thoracostomopsidae > Trileptium > Trileptium ribeirensis. The sequence continues at coordinate 28,743 of JASANE010030247.1, read as the reverse complement.
AATGAATTTGTGTTCAGTGAACAACTGAATGGCAATCGCTTTTCTCAAAAGAGGATGGTAAGGGGCACAGCTTAAGTTTACTCATTCATTACTAAAATGGGGTGAAAAACAATCATTTTTACCTCTGACCCGAACCGTGGGGCGTCATACCCCTGTACCCATGGGTCATAGAGCCAAACCAGCATTGGCAATGAGTTTCCCATGCTCAAAAACCCCCAGGTAAAACTTATCAGTAGCCCAAGTCGTCAGAATAAATTTTCGAATTTTTCGAGGAACCATTGGGGCGCCATAACCCCCTACCTCAGACCCCATAAATCCAGAACCGGAGCCTTAATCGAAAAACAAAAAAGAGGCATCGGCATTTAGCATTTTACTGTGAAATAAAACCATCCAGAGAAAAAATTCGAAAGTTAAGATAAAAATAACCTTGCTCCGTGGAGGATACTAAAATGGGGCCAAAAAACTAGCATTTTGACTTCTGACCCGAAATCAAAAAACGCTCGGGATGTACACGGTAAATCGACTATGCCGGCTTGAATGAGCAAAGATCATGAAAATCGGTTAAGGCGTTCCCGAGTAGCCGATCCCAGACACATACGGAATTTAAAAGATTTCACCCCTGCAACACACAATCTCCACTATGTTTCACTACGTTCTGATAAATATCGCTAATCTACTGTTATAAGAACTCAATAACCAACCAGAAATTTTATATTTCTCCAATTACGGTGCATTGGCATTTAACGAAAGAATTACAAAACATACTCTGTCTCCACCGGCACGACCTTTGTATCAATATTAAATACATGAAGGCGTGATATTTTCCCCATTAAGCATGTTTATTCGTATAATTAATTATATATACATTAAGCACATTTGAGGCGTTTATTTCTCTTATTAAAACTTAAAAACACTGAGAAATTATATAGTCTTTGCGTAAATCTTTGGGGTTTGAATCATGCGTCCTTACGACACTTTGTCGCGGTGACCGCATAATGTTCATGTGTAACCCAACAAAAAATCCGTTGTTTTAATGCTGCGTTCACGTTATAATGCCCCAACGTTTGGAATCGATGTACATAGTCCACACAGCGACAAACACACTCTCGACCACATCGTGTCCTCGACCACACCTCCCTATTTTTTTATAAAAATTTTCAAGGGTAGTATTATCTATGAGTCACTTTTCGACGGTGTCAAGGACACCCTGCCTTTTTCGCAGTTTTAATGACAGTGTACGATATAATCTTGTCAACATGCATATGGTCGAAACAAACATCTAGATTTATAAAAAACTAAAGTACATCTAACTCGCAAGTGAGGATGAAACGGAGCGACCGTAGTTTCATAAAGTGGTAACTTTGTATAATCATCTGTAACGGAATTTGTGTATGATGTATATACTACGCTAAACCTCTGAATCCCTGAAACCACTGAAAACCTTAAACCCATCAAAAACTGAAATCGTACAAAGTATTCGTGCTAGTCTCTAGTACCACCGTGTTTATTAACAAAAGGGAAACTAATGCAGAAAAAAACCACATTACAGGCATTACGAAAATAAACTTTGTAAAACAACCAAAATTGTTAAGCAAATATTGATCATTCAACGATGAATAAGAAAACAAACGTTACTTATCACTGATATTACACTATCTAAAAATCGTATATTTTAAACCAAATGACGGAGTCATTTTGAGAAACTAGATATTCAAAAATTGAAAAAAAAAGTATTTCTAATTACAGTCCTAACCCTACATAAATTACGGTAAATATTTATTTTGAAAATTTCTGTTGCGTATAGTCTATCAAAAATTTATATCCTTATTCTTTTTTGCTTGCCAAATTGCGATTTGAGCATGTTGTACTACCATATTGAAAGTAATTTCCTTATTTTTCTGCGTAAAATATTTGCCTAATATATACTAGTTCGTCTAGCGAGCTTGTATTAGTTTCCCCAGTTAATTTTAACAGAGGACTAATAATCCCGTACAAATCATAAGCACGTACACCATAAACAAAGACATGGGTATTATCTTCTCGCACTTGTATATCGCTTTCTGCGCACAGTGGACACCAAAGAAGAGTATCCGTAAATGTTGCCAATCGATGATTTGTAAAGAGGGACATTATGTCTGAGTCGGAAATGTATGTTCCGTAAATTTTGTTTTTGCCCACTTCCAAGATTTTTTTAATAAAAGCTTTATCTAAACATAAAGACTGAGACCAGAGCTCGTTTCTATTCGACATAGTTGATATATTTTTCCTTTATCCATAACGAATATATCTTTCTACTATTTATTGCTAAAATTGGGAATTTTTTCCAAAAATCCAGCATAAAGTCCCTTGGCGAACAAAACGGGCTTCAATCACAGCTAATATTATTATTATCGCTCTAAACGTTAGCTGACAAAAACTATTTAAGATCAGGATTTTTATATTTTATTGTACTAATAAAACATATAATTATAGGCATATGGTTATATATGAAATCGCATGTTACCTTTTAAAAAACGTATATACTCGCTTCACAAATACCCAAATTCTAATTTAGATGTTATTTCTATATTACGCTGGAATATATAGGAATTTTAACACGACATAAGTATATACAATTAAACTTTTTGCATTTCGAAAAATTGCTTTTTCATTGCATGTAAACTAGGCTATCCCCGACAGTTTGAATTTTCAATGCCGATACAGCTTAGGGCAACGCTGTGTCAAAGTATTGTAGCTCAATCATGTATAGAATATTACTGAGATAAAGATAGATCACGCCAAAGATTAGCGACTTGCTTTAATTTGTTGACTGGCTATCTCTGCTATAGTTAGGACGTTTAATTTTCGACATATCCGTGTACTATTTTTTACTCTTTTGATGCTAAACTTTAATCCCCTTTTTATGCCCATAACCAGTGCTACGGCTACACCCCTACCACCCAAGCAGCGGCGAGGAGGATAGGCTCTATGAGAACCTTACTCCATGCAAACATATTAGCAATGAGTGACTCTTTATGGTTCGGTTTTGCAATTCCAACACTTTAGACTAATTCTAAGAATAAACACAATACAAACAATCTACCAGCAGCAAATAAATCAGTTTAATGGTCGATTTAATGTTTGCGCTGTGTTTGAGTGTGCAAGTGATATATGGGTAATTTATATTGCTGCTCGTAAAGGGCCTCACTGACATGATTATGGGGATCCTCACTGACCCTTTTTGGGGGCCTAAACTGACACTGCTTGGGGGCCTCATTGACATGGTTTGTGCTGCCACACTTGAATAACAACGGGACTACCCACAGTGCTTGGACCACTAATCATCACGTATATACTTCAAAATGAATTAATCAAGCTGCACAGATTTCAGCGATTTACGTATATGGCTATAACTGCTCACCAAATCACAGATGAAAATGGGTCAGCGCTTCCTGAGGCAGCATTTGATTTCCTTGGCCCAGGTCAGTACGGGTAAAGGCGCCATATCGTTGCTTACAAAAATCATGGATGAACTTATGAAATATATGTAAAGTATAAACTTGGTTAGACACCACCATTTATTGATTTATCTTTTACAAAGTATGCCGTATAGCAAGAAAAACGATGCCAACTACGCAAGAGCCAACGGCATGGTGATGCGTGCAGCTTTTAGACTCTATCGTGAATAACATGCCAAGAAATAGCAATAACTCACTTTCCGTGATATGGCAGCGACTCTATATGTATTGTCAATGCGATATGGCGATCATATTATTTATGAGTGCAAGGTTAGCAAAAAATCTATCTTTTTTCATGTTATTGCTAATACCAAAAGTCCGTAATGACAATTTTTGTACAAGAATATGAAACTCACTCATACTTATATATATACTTTGCCTTATCCGATGACGGGGTCGTTTTTTGGCTTATCCGAATTTCAGGAGGTGAAGTAGGTACCCTCCCAAGGCTCTTTCGGCTGGGGTATCGGCTATGCTCTCAAGGCCATTTGGGTGTAGCAGCTCTCAATTCGCCAACAACCAAAGTCGAGCCGAAGTAGCAATAAACAGGTGGCTAATATTGTTCCTCTGCTCTCACTGGCTATTGTCGAGTTGCCTACTGTTACCCCAGAAGAAGCTTGGGCGGGTAGCCGATACCCCACCAAGAACCATGAGGGTACCTTCTGTTATCCTTAGGAGGGTTAAGCCGAAAAATGACCAAAGTCGGATAAGCAATTATAGTACATGAGTATGACCGAGTGTCATGCTCTTCTATAAAATGTGCATAATCTACTCTTGCTACTACCAATATACGCCAAATATGAATATGGTTGCTACCACTGCACAGGAAACGTAAGCACGTCTCCTAAAATTGCTGTGTATAATGCACATAATTATAGTCGTTGATGTTACTGTAGTGATGTAATTTAGTCACCACCACAGCATACGAACTTTTGATTTAATTGCTATTTTACATTCATATCATCTTTGAAATGGTTACACCCATATGCTTCGTGTGGTCGCCAGCTTTACGCACATTATTGTGATTCCCGCAACACAATAAAATGTATATAAGATTTTAAATTCTTATTCGGAAAAATTCAGCGTTTACGCTATCAAAAACTCCCCATGTGAAATTCTTGTTCCCAATAGCTTACACATTGCCACCTAATGCTATACAGTCCATATACCTACACCATACAAAAAGGGTTAACAGTAATTAAATGACGAAACGTAAATAGTGTTCAAAATGAAAAAACCAAGACAAAAATATCTTCCTTCATCCTATAAGGGTTATACAAATCTTTGTTAACTTTAGAAATTACAACACCACGGCAAAAACGTAATAGCATAAAATATTACTGCCCATATATAACTAATAATTTACAATGCCTAGGGCCTAAATGTCGTTATGTCTTACCAAATTTGCTCTCATATTCTTCAAACCAATCTTATTTTATAAATGCAGCGCATTGTTGGAAGTCTACTATATCACTGATATGAGGAATATATCTATTTGCCTGTGCAAAAAGTTATAATTTGTGGGTGTCACATTTGTCATGGCGTACATTGCGTAGCGAGTTGCTTACCGAGTTTGTCGTGCGGCTTGTGTTGGCGGGCACGTGCGTTATTTTTCGTTCAAGCTGCAACGTTTCACAACTGCTAAATGGTATAGCGGCTACTGTACGAGCCTCGAAGCCATCATATAATATTACAATCCGTGTATTTGCGTTATATTGCAACTAAGGTACCGGATTTGGGTTAGCCTGGCTTTGTTCGCGAACACTAAGAGCTAAACCACTGGACCGCTTAAGATGTGACGTCAGTATTACGTTAAATTTGTTCGCGAACTGAATACAAATTAACAGCTCATAGTTATCAGATAACCGTTTTCCTGCCAACTGGAAATCGTCAAAATTCCGTTTGAACACATAGTGCAATTTTTGGTGCTTGTTTCTTGCCAATTTTTTGTTAGCGAATAACCGATAAATTTTCGTATCTGTTCCGTAACAACGGTTTGCGCATCGCTACCGGCTATTACACCTAGGATGGCCGATGGACGCAGCTTTACGTTTAGTCGCGCGTAAAATTATTCAGTCACATACAGCAGACAAACAAACCACTCTCGGAGTATGCAATAGGAAGTTATATAGGACGTAAATATCAAAAGAAGGAAAACGACACATTTATATATATTAAGGACAGAATAAGATATAAAGCTACAATGTTAAACTACAAGCCGAGTCAGACTCAATGGGACCACTTGGTAGACTAAGTAACGTAAGATTCTGTCTGAGGGGAAGCCAATTTTGAGTCAGAATAAGCCAACGTGATTCCCTGTGCGTATATAATTCTTACTTTTATTGATTACGGAATTAAGAAATAAATCATTTGACGAAGTCATAATACTACTCTGAATTTTCAGTACGGAAAATAAGTTGTAATATCAAATAGTATTAGGTTAGCACATGTTACGAGTACCAACATTAAAATGACAAGTATATTGTTGTTCGAGCCAAACACGACTGTAATACACAAACAATCATTACTACAAAAAGACGACTAATAGTTGTCTAACAGAACCAAGTGAATGTCTGCACTTCTTTTTCGAGAATGGCCAAGTGCTACGGTATGGCACCCTTCAACTTGGAGTACCACGTGTAGAGCAATATATTTCGCTGAATTGAAATTTTCTCACTGAAGTAGGGACTTCCAATATCTAGAGTAGGCAGTTGGCGCCGTTTCCCTTTGTTCTGCTAGTTTATAGTTACAAGGTATATGTAGCGGTGCTGTCATCATTTCAGTTTTATGAGAGAAAATGTGTTATTCGGCTTTTTATTAACCACGAGCTTATTAGTAGGCGCGAGCTTACTATTTCTTTTCATAGCTGCTACATAAACAACATTAGTAGCATACAAAAACACGTGCTGCGCGAAAATGCAATGACTAGATATGCAATTTTTCAATATTTTTTGTTCCCTAGAAAATCAGAGAGCAGTGGTAAATCGATTTCTAGAAACAGCGCCAAATTTTCTATAACCGTAACGATTCAGCCGAATTTTGCTCCCAAACAGTTTACTAAAGTTGGTGAATTTTGCCTTATGAACTGGTATCAGTTTGACAACAAATAGTATATACGTTATCAATATAACGAAAATGCTGAAGCTATTTTAACATTGACGTTTTTAAATCTATCATCTGGAGTAACAAAATCGATTTTAAATGCGTCCAAGAAATGGAAGTAATAAAATCCTCAATACCAACAGCCCACGTAACCCTGGTGGTACGTTATAACGTTAGAAAAAAACAACTTAGAGCGGGGGGTTTGGGTGGACGGCAGCCTCCCGACTTAGGCTTACTGTACGTCTCATATAAGGACCTTAGCTTAGGCTTAGTATATCGAGAAAGGCATGGCCTGCATTTTATTTCCGTCCCTCAGGGTTACCAGGGCCATAGAAACTGTCGGATGAAACACGTTTCGCGCTTTACCATATTGTGATAACATTTTATCCCACAAACTTGTATATATCTGAATCTAGAGTACCCTAAAACTGTGGAAAGAATGCATACAATTAAAATATTACTAGCTTTTTCCATATGTCAAGCGGTGCTCAATCTCGTCCAGAAAATAGCATTGCTGTTACAAAATAATTTTTATCTTCTATTGTTTTAATGCAACTCATTTTCCAAAAATACTCTGTTAACGTTTAAGAACACTTTAACGTACAAAAATTCTAATAATGAACCTATAGTCTATAGATATAAATTTCGGCTAGAATAAAGCAATGTTGTTGAAGGAACATTCTTAACGCTAGATATGTTTGGCATGAATAAGTATAAAAATAATCGATAATTTAAATCCCTGATAATATTACGTTGGGTTGCTCTGCCTTTACTGTGTTGCAAGCGAGGTACATGAATATTCGTAGTAATAGCAATTTCTAAATCAAGCAATTTTAAGGTGACCAAAAGAAATTTAGCAAGTTGTTTTAATCCGTACCAAGAGCGGTATTAGTGCCTTGCAGTTAATTAAATCCATTATCTACTGAGTAGCATATGCTTCGGTATATGTAGAAACTGATCGACAACGCTATTTTATCACTTTCCAGCATTATTGCACAGTATCAGGCTAGCTATGTGCCTAGCACTGACAAAGGATAGGAAAAATTTAGACATTCTTACATATTTCAATAGTGACACATACATGTGTTAAAAATTTCCAAGGGTTAGTGCTATGCTTTTCTCAACAGTGCTACGTTAGTGCCTCAAAATAACCGTTTATTTATGTCACAACATGCGGTCACATCGGAACCGAACTATCAGTTCATGACACACATAATGAAACATACAGAAAATAAACTTACGAGATACAACGATAGATTGCACGCAAAAAACATTTTTGAAAATATGTTAAATTTTTAGCTGATTATTCACAATCTACCGCTTCCACATTTTAAGTGCAACCAAACTCAGAAGGTACATAAACTGTGTACCATTTTCTACTTTCAGTGTTGCCGTATAAAGTGACAAAAGAATTATAACGTTTCGAAATCCAACAAAAATATACAATTTTTAGGCCGTGCCCATACCAAAACAGACATCAACTCGCTATCTAAAAAGGCGCCAAGAATGGTAGAAGCCACAAAAGGAGATTAAGTATGTACATGTTTACTAAAAAGAATAGTAGCTTCTTCGTCTTTCGTTTCCTATACTTAGGGCTGTAATGGAGCAACTTAGGGCTGTAATACACACATTTTTTCTGAAATAAAAGTTTAATACAGATTCGTCACAAAAAATTAATAAACAGTTCGCGAATAGTAATAATTTAATGGATGTTAGTATTTCATGGACTCTTCCCGAATATTCATGGAAAATTCTATATTTCTGAATATAACAATAGTAGTTATTGAATTTGTGAACAACACGGCTCAACAATACGTATTTTGTCAACCATTACTGTGGAATAAATTTAAAAAGCGCGCTAAATATGTCGAACAAAAATCGAAAACTTCCAAAGAAATTCGAGATTTCTTGAAAGACAAACACTGTACTCATTGAAGAACGGGCACTGTAAGTTCAAGGCGAGTTGACTAAAAATCCTTAGCGCCATACGAGATACGACAGAATATATAAAGTACGATAAATAGCCGGATTAAAATATAATACCCATGGTTGTTTTTACGCTCAATATTCCATCATTTTGATAAATTCTACAGCAGAACAGAACTGTGTCCACCAGTAAGCGTATTCACCCTCAATGTGTGCACCGTAAAAACCGTTAACGTAAGCAATTGTAGATAATAGTGCCGGCGGATTAGCTTTAATCAGAACGAAAGTGAGCAGTGGCATCAAGTCGTCTGAAATTGAAATTATATATCACAGTCAACTGCTGCATGAGTAAAACTGTCATCATGCGCAACAGAATATATACCCCTTTGCAGGTTTGAAACATGTGTACCAATTTGTATAATTTATGATCGCACTGCAAAAATAATAATGGTGTCATTATTGCAGCTACAACTTATTTTATTAGCTACGACGTTTTTTGCGACTGCACTATGCAGATATCGCAAAAATTCGTTGACTTTGATGATTAGGTATATGTTATGTAATCATACCATTATCAGAAGTATACTTAGGAAAATGGCTTTAATGACAATAGTGCACACGATTTCAATAACTAATACTATCGTGAACAAGAGTACATATGTTTCCACCATTTTCTATGTTTATTGTCACATAGGTTAAATATAGGATAGGTTAAGACCCAGTGGCCAACTCATAAAGCGTCGGACTCTCGATCGTAAGGTCGTGTGTTCGAACTCGTGCCAGAGTAAGTCATCCTTCCATATTTCCTAGGGCTGTAAATTGAGTAGCATACGTGCGAAAATGACCGATTGCGAGGGCCAAAATTGTCACTCCACTTTCCACTCAAGACCTCGCATGGTTCGAAAAGTTTGGGATCAGGAGATCGGCACAACCCCACTGTTTCTAGGGGTCATTTTCATTTTTTGTTTCATTTTCAAGCTAAATATGACAAAAGTTATTTATTAACATACTGTCACCTTTTGGGTGATCAAGTTGTGAGCAAGTAGCTCAGTCGAGCTCTTGTTCCAATAACAAAGCAGACGTAAACTCAAAATTTAGCCGAAAAAAGCCCAAGAAAATATACATTTCAGTGGCCATTATTAGCGTTAGAGGCCCTTCCTTACCACATGGTGTATGAGCGCATGCGATATCAATACCATGGTATTCATTGTATAATTCGGCACATCCAAAAACATGTAAACACTTGCTAGTCATCCACACACAAAGTAAATAGAAAAATATAAAAATTTGGCGTTGTTAGACTCAATAAGTGTCTCGAAGTGGTAACGGTACATCCATTGCAATAAAAAAAACTAATGCGTTTTACTCTTTGCCTCATGAATTATGTAGAGCATTGTTGAATAAACTGTTGCAGGGGCGGCGACTCGAACCAGAGCAGTTCGAGTTAGAGTTGCGATTGCTAACCACTGAAGTATAACTGAGTTTCTGGGAACAATGAGGCTCTTCACAACGCAAGCGAACAACAAGACGCGGCCAAACGCGCACGTACTGAAGTGAGTACATTCACAATCGCCTATTGAATTAGGTTGCACCAGCATAACTACATGAATTAAAGCTTTAATGAAGAAAAAACTATTATAAGAACATCGTCCACCTGAAACACGGAAACTAACTTGTTTTTGCTTAATTTCAGAAAACTTGTAAACTGTTAAAACTTCAGTTTTGCACTTTCTTTCACTTTTAAACTGTTCAATAGGCTTAAAACAACTACCCTGACAAATTATCTACTGTAAATTTACACAACTACATTTATCTTATCTGACAATCCAGAGAAACATTGTAACACAAAATGTCGTGGAATTTCTTTATGGAAAAGTAGTGAAGCGTTAAGTTGCAGACCATTTTATGAAATTCTGTGCAAGAAATCACGAGGACCAGCTTAGTAAGCACAAAGGTGCAGTGCCCACAACACATGAGATAGCTCGTTCAGCGTTCGTTCGCTACTCACTCGATGTACGTTTGGTTCCAACTAGATGGTACCACGTTCCTTACTCAACTTCATTTCAACGATTGCACAGTATTCGTTGGTATGAAAAGCAAATCGTTTTTCGTGAGTGCAAAATTATAGTACCCAGCAGAAATGGTTGTTCCTCGCTCGTTGCCCGAACTATGTTATAGCACTACTGTTTGGATGTCTATTCGTTGCCCGCTCGAAAGGCGACAGCGATTTCTGGCGTGCGTTGAGGTCATGTTAAATAAAAAACTGCAAAATTCAACAGCCCAACAATAAAGTTATGAGTAACACACATAAATGTATTTTATCGGGGAAGCTCCGTTGACTTAATAGATTCAGTCTCTAAAATGATCCTGGATTAGGTTATAAGTACAATTCCTTTATTAAGTTCTACTGTTACATTGAAAATGAAATTACTCGCTGTAAACAGCGGAGGGACGCCGATCTCCGTTTCACCATCTTTTCGGTACGCAAGATGCGCATCGTGGTGACAGGAACCACAAATGGCGTCCTCGCCATCGGTTATTTCCGTACGTATGCTATTCAATTTACCGACCCGTGGCATAGAAGGATTAACCACCCCGGCCCGGGTTGGAACACGCGGCCTTACGATCGATAGCACAACACTCTACTCACTCAGCCACTGGGCCTTTCAAATTATTACTGTTCCGTTAGTAATGCAATGTTACATGAGGAAAATTTTTGTCAATATTGGTATATATTCATAAAACACATTCAGTTTGCAAAATAATCCTTGACCACGATGTGTCTAACTCACCCCCAGACGTGATCTTTCTTGTAAACTTATCTATTGCACTCCATGTTATGGTCAAAAAGCTACAGCAAGCGTTTTCTATCATTCTGCCGAAAGCTGGAGAAAGCAGGTTAGTCGATTATAAAAGTTTTAAAGTGTCCAATTTATACTTAGGGTGCGGGTTATGACCTCCTGTTTCGAGGCAAACACGACTAGAGTTGTCGAAGCACAAGCTGTGAAGACTGTACCGACATAGAAAATCTGTTTATCTTCCGAGAAAGCTCGTACCCATTTTATAAGAAAGCTCGTACCCATTTTATAGGTGGGGTCCTGAAGCAACGTGCCCTTAGTATCTTTCACAAGAAGACTATGCGCACAGGAGGGCTCGAGCACGCAAACTTATGATTGTGAGACCTGCGCACACGAATGAATAATGCAAATAGCTAAAAACAATGTTGACCGTCTGTGTATGCAACCGCTCAATAAGGCGATTGTTCAAACGATAGCATCGTCTAGCGCATTCGCTACGGTTTGTGTGCTATACTGCAAATTCACACACAAAAATACTGAAATGGCATTAGACGGATGCAAGGCATTGACTAAAATTACCGATTATGAGACAAAAACCAATTCAAACCACTACATATCACTTACAGCGAGACGAAATGCAACATTTTTAACTACCATTATATAACACTAAAATAGCTAACGGCCAAATAGTTAAAATACCGAAATGTTGGCAGTCTAATGCGTTATTTTGAAAAATGCTACTATAAAAAACCAATCTTCAACCATTTCAAAAGAAATCACCTTCAAACTTTTATCACGTCAATATTATAACTGGCCTGTCCACAGTGGGGGGACCCCCACTTTCCAAATCCCCCCATGTTCGTGAGATTTTCCCCATGTCCGTCACCTCCCACTCTGCCGAACCCCCCCGCCCATGTTCAACTAATGCCAAAAATTTTTTATGTCTAAAAATTTATGTTTTTTGTTTGCTAATTGTTTTTTAAACAATTACCACTATTTATAATGCTAAAATATCGTTTTTTAGCTTTAAAATATATTCACGGTAGCAAAAATGCATGAAAATATGGAAATATTTAGTGTTTTGGATCAAAATTTATCCCCCACTTTTAATTTTCCCCCGAGAATGAACATGGGGGCCCGCCGAAGTTCCCACCCCCGCACTTTTCGGAGGGCTGTGGACAGGCCAGAATAATGTAATAGAATTAAAAGACTCAAGCGGTAAAAAATTAATGCAAGAGTTAACAGTAAACAAATTATTGAAATAACATTATAACAATATTCGTCAGTGTTACAGACAATCCCAACATTTATATAGAAACATGTTCCAAAAAGTACACAGTCGGTATTACCTGCTGCAGCGTTCGATCCAGACTTAGCCATCTTTAGAAGATGAATAAGCGTTTCGCAACACCGAACAACACAATGCAATTTGTCACGAGGTGTCTAAAGTTACTGAAATTACAGCAGATACCGAAAAATCAAAACTGTATGTACAGTAGCCGTTCATTATATTCAACATTGGTTATGGATGGCCTGTACCAGAATCTTACAAAACTCCAAATTAATCTCCCTTTCCTGAGCTAAATCAAACAGTAAACAGATATCTCTTTGCATCATCAGCATTTTCGAGGATATTTAACAGAATTCAAAGAGCGTAGTAAAGCATTAGATTCACCTACACCTTTTGCGTGCACAGAAAAGCAGCTCTTGATAGCATACGTCGATATGCTACATGTGAATACAACACAATACCGCACAAGCTAGAACAAAACTAACAGCGGCGATAAGTATCCCATGCTCGAAAACCTGCCAAGTGAAACTTCTCAGCATCGCAGGACGTCAGAACAAATTTTCGAATTTTGGGTCAAGCAACCACGAGGTTGCCATATCTCAAACCCTATAACTCCAGAACCGGAGCCATAATAGAAATACAAAAAGAGGTACCGACATTCATCATTTTACTATGAAATCAAACCAAGAGAAAAAAATTCGAAAGTTAAGATAAAAATAATCTTGCTTCCATGAAGGTACTAAAATAGGGTAAAAAAACCCTTATTTTGACCTCTCACCAAAGAACCAGACTTCAAATCAAAAACGCGGGTAAATCGACTATGCCGGTTCGAACGAGCGCAAGATCATGCAAATCTGCTAAGTCGATCCCGAGTTATGGCCGATCACCCACACAAACACACAGACGGAATTTGAAAGCTTTAATCCCTGCAATACACAATCTACACTACGTTACGCTACGCTCTGTCTATGTATCTAAGCCAGGCCCAAATGAACTAGTTGTCGGATAAGTTAATTCGAGCACAATAAAAGATCGGGCTATGAGTTGCCGTTCAAAATTTCCCCGCACGTTGGATTACGTAAGATAAGAATGTCTTCGGGAGTGACCAATCCTGACACCATTTAGGACATCTTGCTGAATGATGAATTCTTCTGATTAATACGCCATAAAATTATCGGATTAGGAATTTTGTGATAATTACTTAGTGATTAAAACCAAAACGAATCTTTGGAGTCTAGAAAATTGCAGGGAAATTTTGCCAACAAAATTAATATGCATATACCTACCTGTTGTTATGTCAGTGATATTTGCATCGTACCGGATCTTAGTGAGTCGTAACGTGCCATACTCCGTTCAAATGTTGATTGTCGTCTGATATTAACCATTTGTTAACAAATTATCATGTGTCGTTAATGTATGAAATTGTACCATGGATACTTTGCAGAATTTAACCCCTTCGTAGAATAATTGGTTAGGATAAACAATCGAATTACTCTGTATCAATCGCGTTACCTTTACTATCGTAGTGTATATACTCTAATCTAGTGTGTATTTTTATGTGCTGTCACTTGTTTTCCGAAAAATTTCTGTTAGTTTTAGCTTACCTGAACCGGCCAATTACAATTATTCAGCGGTGAATTGGCTTTCGGCGCCTTGTTAGCTGTGTCGTACAGCGTTCGCACGCTTTTGCCAATTTTAGTAACGTAAGCGCAGTCGTCACTTGAGTATTTGTATAAGCGGAACGGTTTTGGTCTAACTTACAGCTATGTACGTTCGATTCGGAATGCTATGGCCCGCGGTTCGACTTGACCCAATTTACTTATGTGAAATACATACTTATGTTATGTTAATTGTACCATGTCATTACTTATGTGTATTGATGTTGCTGAATGAATTACTGTATTATGTTAACCCGTATCGAATGTGTAACCGATTCGCTTGTCAATAAATAATGTTGAACGCACATCGTTTTCCCTTGTTGACTGAAAATATAATATTAGCGATATGTCCAACAGGGTTCGGAATCGTCGCCCTAGTCGAAGAACTGTGTTCACGCTGGTCCAAAGTCGATGATTTATGTCCGCTTTTGAGGTTACGATAGTTGGAATCGTACGGGCTCCGCATCTCGAAGTTTCGTAGTGCAACAGTGTCCGGAGTATTACCCATGTATCGAGCACAAAAACAACTTCAACATAAAATTATATAAAAAAACAACAATAATAAAATCATTTAAACGAACAGCACCCATGTTGTGCAAATATTACGGTTCACACGATACATCTGAAATTAATGAGTAATCAATATGCAATCGAAAAAATGATACCATCATCATTATGTAGTACAACACACGACTCTTTCAGCACTTTAACTAAACCCTGTATATTATTTCGACTGAAACAATCGGCTTATTTGTTAGTTTCTGCAAATAATGTGCACATGGTACGTCTTCAAATGTCGATAGCTTAAACACACGATGTACATACAAACTTACCACTATGACTCATTCTGGACATTACGTCAACATTTAATGTTTCAGAGAAAACAGTGTTCACAATAATTACCTTGTATGCATTAATAATTGATATTTCCGCTTGAGCAGACGGCCAGGGGCACTCAGCATGGTATTCCTGAAATAATCCGATTGGATTCTATAACTACCAGACAAAACCATTGTATCATCAGTCATTGCTCTCCGGGTGAATGATAAAAAGATTGCAAGTTCAACACAACAGCTATCGTAAAGACTGTGAGCATCTGATGTTTTTACGTAAAAATTATCCGTACCAATCCTGTTCTTAATTCACTGAAAATTTTGCGAGGGGTATGAACCGAAAGCACCCCTCACCACAGTTGGAAACCAGATAGCGCACGACGCCAGAAGGCACGAAATGGGGGACACTCTTCGTTTCAAACCTGAGTCTTCGAAATAGATCAGTATTTTTTGGGTAAAAGGTTAAAATCGCATGAGAAACGTGCAAAAACGCTTATGATAGAGGGTTTAAGTTATTTTAATGAAAATTTTAACAAAATTTATGAAATTTTTGGCTTGGGTGAAAAATATTTTGGTTTGGAGGGTGTTTTTACCGGATGTGGGAGCATAAATTTTGACAGGGACGATGAATTAGGGTGAGTCTAACTTTGCTAGAGGACACGAACCGAGGGCACCCATTTTTGCCAGGGGTACCTGAAAATGCCGGTTGCCAGGGCTAATTTCGGAAGCCCAGCAACAATTGTACGCTGCGGTAAGAGTGATATTAGTTCCAAACAATATACGTGTATAAGCATACCGGTTTGCTCGGCCAAACGCTGTAAAGCTTAAGAGAACACTTACTTAGCCTCTAAACTTTGCATTCTGACGTTATATAAGAATTGCTATGCATTTTCAGTCACATTATATTTCGACTTGACGCGGAACCTTTTTGCAATAAAAGTTCTTTCAAACACGGCTTTTAATTTGAACAAACTCTATAGCTGAAATAAAACATGACGTTAAAAGGATTCACTATTAGTACTACACTTCGAAAAATCCCACATTTCGTTGCCACAACGTAAAAACGTTACAAACAGCACTTTTCGAACTCTGAGAAAAATTAAAAACTTTCAACTTTTTCATAGAAACTTGGTATTGTGACTCCAGGACAAAATTGCACAGACGCTTTCTAATGCGCCTATGCAAAACATTCCAGCTAGACTCACGGAAACCAAAAATGACCAAAATCTTGAAAATAACGTTCTTGGATCCCACTCATTTGCTAAGACCACAACAGAACTTCGCTCCAAAAATTAAAAATCACCTTCGGATTGAAGCTGCCTACTCATAATCCTTTTGTCATGGTCAGCGATCATACTTTCGTAGAACTGCCAGTTTTCCTGCCAAAAGAATTTTACTGAAACCAGAGCCTCGATTCCGGTTACTCCTTGCAGATGTGTGTAAAATAGATTAATTTTGTGAGTAATGAGTGAAACGAGCGTAGCGAAAGCTTCTCACTGGTCAGGTTGGTAAATTTCGATGATGTTCGTTTCTGAGTTTTCTTAGGGGTAACAGGCATAACCTCAACTTTGCCTGGGCCGATTGACTCGAGCAAGAGCTCATTCGAAAGTTCAAAATCTCACAATCTGTGACCTATGCGAAACCGGATTCCAACACCTTCGGATCGTAAAAGAGCGTAGAATGGGCTCGGGTCGGGTCAAAAAGGTGTCTGACAAAACATATTCCTGGTAGTATCTCAGCAACCGATGCTGATATATCAGCCAAATCAGGTTCATTAGGCAGGGCGATTAAGGTTTTATAATACTGTATATAAAGCTTTTGCAAAATAACGTACCCTTGCGTTCAGAATAATTATGGTCCAACAGACCCAAAATACGCAAAAACGGTAATATCTCCTGAACCGCTCTACCTATAGGATTTATAGCGGACTCATTTTGTAGTGCAATTTACCCTCTATATAGCTGCTGCAATGATATACCGCGTTTTCGATTTTTTGCTGCAGATTTGGGCCAAAAAAGGTTTTCGGATGAACACAAGAGACCCGAAATACATGAAAATTGCAATATCCCTTGAACCGCTCGAGTTATATTGGCGTAAATAAGTTTACCGTCGATGTAACTGTAGATGATGTACCGCTGTTTTCATGATTTACACTGCAGGGTTGGCTTAAAATGGGGGTTTGAATGGACCCAAGAGACCCAATATTCACGAACACATCAACATCTCCGGAACCCCTCGAGCCATACGGGTGATGTTGGGCTCATCCATCCTCTATAAACTGTAGATGATATACCGCTGTTATCTTTATTTACGCTGAAGGGTCGCGTCAAATTGGGTTTTGAACGAGTTCAAAAGGTCCAAAATACACGAAAACAGCAATTTACATATCTCCGCAATCACTGGAGTCGTATGGACATTATTGATATCATCTTGTAGAGAAATTCATCCTATATGTAGATGCAGAATGTAAGTTCTTAATACACAATAATCTGGCATATCTCATGAGCTATTAAAGCAAAGCAACCTGTGTACGTCTCACTAAATTACATATTCAGCATTCAGAAGTCATCACCTTGTCGTAAAAATCTCGTTTTTCAAAATTTTGACGTTTATGACGATTTCCGTTCTGGCGACGAATTTTATACCTTGTTGAGATGAGTCGAGCGTCTTTTAATCTGGAA
Organism: Trileptium ribeirensis; assembly: GCA_030248225.1. Classification (NCBI taxonomy): domain Eukaryota; kingdom Metazoa; phylum Nematoda; class Enoplea; order Enoplida; family Thoracostomopsidae; genus Trileptium; species Trileptium ribeirensis. The sequence goes on along the minus strand of JASANE010030247.1, from coordinate 10,957 downwards.
ATGTGCCAAAATGCACTAATAACACTATCGAGATTGCAGATCGTAGTGAAGTATACGTACAAATACGTCTTTTGCGTACACAAAAATGAGCTCTCGATAGCATACGTCGATATACTATATGTGGACATCACACTATACCGCACAAGTTAGAACAAAACTAACACCGGAAATAAGTTTCCCATGCCCCAAAACCCCCAAGTGCAAGCTATCAGCAACGTAACAGGGTGTAATAGTAAAATTAGGAATTTTGGGTCAACGAACCATGGCGGCGCCATGCCCCCGTACCTATAGAACCATGGATCGGAGAGCAGAATAAACACCCGCAATGAGTTTCCCATGCCCGAAAACGCCCAAGTAAAACTTTCCAGCCGCCTAGGACGTCAAAACAGATTTTTTAATTTTGGGTCGAAGAACCACGAGGGTACCATACCTCAAACCCCATAACTCCCAAACCAGACCTTAAATGAAAAACAAAAAATAGGCGTCAGCATTTATCATTTTACTATGAAATAAAACATACTATAGAAAAAAGTTCGAAAGTTAAGATAAAAATAACGTTGCTTCGGTAAAGAGTACTAAAATGGGGTAAAAAACTCTCATTTTGACCTCTGACCCCGAACCATGGGGGCGCCATACCACCGTAAATCATGGGCCATAGAGTAAAACCAACACCGGCAATGAGTTTCCCACGCCCGAAAACCCCCAAGTCAATCTTTTCAGCCGCCCAGGGTGTCAGAACAAATTTTCTAATTCTTGGGTAGAGGAACCACGAGGGTGCCATACCTCAAACCCCATATCTCCAGAACCGAAGCCTTAATCGAAAAACATAAAGAGGCATCAGCATTTATCATTTTATTATGAAATAAAATAACCCAGAGAAAAAATTCGGAAATTAAGATAAAAATAACTTTGCTTAAGTTAAGGGCACTAAAATGGGGCAAAAACCCACACTTGTGACCCCTGACCCCGGAACCAGACCCCAAATCAAAAAAAACGCCAAAGAATGTAGTAAATCGACTATCCCCGTTCGAATGAGCCCAAAATCATAAAACAGACGGAATTTAAAAGATTTCACCCCTGCAACACACAATCTCCACTATGTTTCACTACGTTCTGATAACAATGTATAAGTGTGTAACAGAATATCCAATCGGTATAAACGACTATCTGGAATTTGATGACGAATCAGGGGTTCATTTCCCATGCAATTTTCTGTAATTCATTAATATTGATCAAATTTACCGCAGGAATCTTGAGATCCTTGTGATCAGGTGTTATTATTTCCGATAACCGCTTCATATGTTCATGCAAAACCCTGAAATTACATGACAGAGTGACTAGTCATTTTAGATGTTAAGTTAAAGTTTATGTTCTTTACTCTAAGCAGTCGTTCTGTCGCACCTTAACTTACATAGAGCGTTGATTCTGCTTTTTTACATTTCAAAGATGATCGTTTTAACCATTTTCGATGACAAAGTGAAACCGCTATAGCTATTATAGTGTGAATATTTTCATGTACACAGTTTTTATCGACTTAAAAGACTGCAATATTTATGTGTTTCGTTACTGCGAATGCTATGTAAATATAGCAAAAAAGGATATCGCGAACAAACAACTGAATCGACAGTTTATCAATGATATTCGATTTACTAATTGTGCAAATTTTATTTATCAAGTGATTAAATTATACTGAAACCACGATCTTGGGTAAATAAGACAATTTCTTGGTTCAAATTTTTTGTGTCAGGTTCAACTATCATTTCAGCAAAACGTTTTTACGAGTAAAGCATTTAATACCAAAAGCTGGCATTTACACAGGTAGAAAAATGTGGTGGTTTTTCAATCTTCGCGGTGTCGTACTCATTAGTAAGTTATGTAACTCTGCTTTATTAATTACTCAAATTATTAATTAATGCACATACCAAGCCCTTATTTTATTTTTGTGCGTTTTGGAGAATCTGGGCATAATCGAGGACGTCGACATGCAACGGTGGGGTAGGGCGCATATGGGGTTGTGGCGAGTGGGGTGTCCTTATGGCCGAATTAAGGATCCCACCTCCGATAATAGAGATGCCAGCTTAGAATATAAATGTCTAAAAGCAATTTCAAGTCCAGTTCGCGCCAATTAGGCTCGACAGAAATGTTATCAGCTATGACGTGTTATCGTGCAGTTGGATGACCGGCGTTATTACAGTGAAGTAATGCCCTGATTATAATGCACACGATTATCCACAGCAGTTCAAAAACTGTTGAATAGTTCTAGCAGGAAACTTTACGTCGTCTGACTATGATGATATACATACAAAGAAAGCGACTTGAACAAGTACTTCAATTGGAACACATACTTAAGTTTCATAAATTTAGCTTAGCCATGAGTAAAGTTTAATTAAAAAGTTGGACGTTAACAGAATATCGCAAAGGAGTTCCAACTGCTGTATTTTGACCTTGCCCAAATTTAATAATGAAGCCAAATTGCTTACGCTAGTCAGTTGATTTTAGGGTATTGTATAGTGGTGTATCGTGTGTACAATGTAATTTTGTAGATTCTGGTATTAATCGCGTATATCCGGAGCAGTGCAGGCAGCGGTAATCAAACAAAATTGTCGCGCATTGTTTCATAATTCCGGCAATTCCTTTTTGACTTTCCAGTTATCTGGTCTTTAGAATGGTCGTGACCATAAATATTTGAGTGACAGCAAATCCCGTTCCTCGTGGTATCTGCACCATTAGGTATAACAGGATTGCTTACAAATACGTTTGCACTCGCAGCCTGAAGTATAATATGGACCGTGCCATCAAATTCTAAAGGGGTACAGAAAATTCTGCTTCTAGCGTTGGACGGATATACAAATGTATATTTTAAAACTGCGAGTTCTCAGTAGCACAAGATACGATATTTTTTACGTAACGAACGTGACGCTGCTGCATTGCCCACTTCCAAAACGCAATGCCCATACGACCCCGGCTATAGTAACCTCTGGGAAGTACCTAACAGACTCATTTTCCCGGTCGGTCCCAAGAAGCTACGGTGCTTAGCAAGCCGCAGGAGCGCTTCACAGGACGTGTTCTGATCCTACCGTAGTATACATACTACTACCTCTGACGTCCCCAAGAAGGTTGGCTCCGTCACGTCACCTGCTCACAGGCCAAAGAGACCACACCACTATTCCCTTTCGTCGTTCCACCTGGAAGTGCTGAACGAAGCGATCAATTATTTTGGCCCGTAGCCTACACTAGGGTCCGACAATCCTAGTTTAACGTCGGATCCTGGCGATTCGAATCAAGCTTGGATAACTGATTGGTTGGCAACCCTTCCTGATCCGCATGGGCGATTACGGGGAGTTCCTATCCATGTCGCACGAGCCGCAACTACCCAACAGAGGAATCGGCGAATCATGCTGAGACTTGCGATTGTTTTCGACGTTCACGTCTGAACGCAGGTCGTCGACTGTGGCGACGATTTAAAATCCCTTTGATAGATATCACTACATAGAACAATAAAAACGCTACAACGCAATTTCCAATTACTGTTTATTGATAATGTTATCGGGTACATAGTTTGATAAAGGAATAAGGCGATACGGTGCTATATTTTACAACGGAAGTATGTATTAAAAAGGAGCACACAACAGGTATATAACGGTTATCATACACGAACGGAGTCAGCACAAATTCAATTAGACTCTCGGGGCATCGCCATCTTAATTGAACGTCCAGAGCCGCAGGTTCAACTAATCTCGACCATAGTGAGTATCTTGAGGGCGGCTGACCTTAGCTCACAATACGAGGCTCCGGAAAGCAGACAGAAAACAAATCGCGTGAGCAAATTATCCGGGCGCCGGTGGGAAAACTAGTCAACGAGGATGACCGTATCGATAACGACAACAAAACGCCAGTTGTCTGGTTCTGGTAAGCTGAAGGCAGTTAACAAACATACTACAACTTTGGGCAAAAAAGGGTGAGGGTTAGGATATACTCTTGACACGGGAAGGATAGCGGGAGGCTCGACTACACTTATCCTTTTCTGTATTATGCACAGTAGTAAGACATAATACGCAATGACACCTTGACATACATATGGTACATAGCGATTTATAACAAAGACATCATACAATAACGGTAATGGTACGACAGTACAATGAGAAGGTGCTGCTCATCGACAGTGCGACCTATTCGAATGACATGTCATGACAGTGTGTATCTGGTTTGGCTGTCTTGTAAAGACTATGATAACCTAAAGTCCTTAGGAGTTGTATTTATAGTCGCTAAGGCGAACCTCACTTTCCATTGAAACGGTTCAACTGTTGTCGGCTAGCGACTTGGTACTCCCGGCGATATAATCATTACCATCCATGCAAGTACACAGATATGCAATCAATCAAGGAAGTTTTGAACGGCAAACTTAGTTTTCAGCGATCCCTTTTTCTTCGCTCATCTCAAGCTTATCCGATGGCCAATTCATCAGGACTTACGATGCCCACTGTGACTGGTTAAGCGCGCAGTTACGGCAAAAATTCGACGCAAGTGTAACAAGGAACAACGATGTGGTTAGCTACTTGGAGGGAACGGAAAGTAAGGCGGATTTGACATCCACAACTATTGCTTGTAGCGGTGCCGCAAAATGGACTCGCGTTCGGTAATGCAGCGTTCACAGATAAATGTGTGCACTCACTGCACGTTGTAACATGTATTGTCATGTTTATACCTACAGAATTTTTTGCAATAATGCTTATTGCCACAAAATGTGTAACATCACCCTCTTTATTGAACTAAATTTGTAGCAATGTTCACGATTAGTCAGACAATTAAAACGACGTAACGATACCAAGTGTTCTACAAAACATATTAATAATTTTAGCAACAATCAGCTTTGTTACTACAAAAATCGTGCAAATACTATTACTACATATTTTGAAAATGTTTTGTAGCAATAATCATGCTCATACATGCTACAATGTGCAGTGAGTGCACACATTTTTCTGTGAACGCTGCATAACATCATCCTTGCTCCAAGCGAATACAAGCGAGAATATGGATGTGGATATATAAACCCATATATGTTTGACGGCTTAAACTCAGCTCAATTGTGACTCCAAAAATATAAAGGTTTCAGAGGTCTACACTAGCGGACCACTGGGGCGCGCAATGCGGATTTCGCTTATAGGTCCCGGCAGAGATTGTTGGGACCGATTTTCCTAGCTTTGGTATCTTCCTAAGGGTATCATTCCCTAAAAATATCTCCATTACTTTTGTACATAACACCTAAATTTATCAAACGTGGGGATGTTATTTCATTTTATCAGCAAAATTTGTAAAACGTCACACTATTTCTAAGAGGCTGGATTGTGCCAGATCCAGAGAAATTAATAAAATGGAAATTTTGCATTCACTGGATGTCCACTAGTGACCTAATCTATTCTGGGTTCCTAATGAAAAACACGGGTTGTCGCAGAGTACTGCCAGTATCCTGACGAATAAAGTATCAAGCACCATTTAGTACGGTCGTTATTTTCATCCCAAAATTTTGTTGCTGTGCCAAACGACAGTTAAAATTACCAAATTCTTAAGATAAGAAAATTGTGCCAACCTTTCTCTGTGAAAATTCGCACAGAAACTGAACTTGAGCTATATTGTCGATTTCTTAGGGCTGGGTCGATGGTTCTGCTAAAAACTGATCTGTCATGTCGAGACAGGACAGACCCGACATCGCGCTGTCAACTTTTGGGCAGGTCCAACCTTGTATTTTCTCTCTCCAGACATCACACTTCACTTATTTCAACTTCAACATTAAAACTAACATGAATTAATTTTCCTTCCCAGGGGAGACCTTTACTCTCCCAGAGGGGCGACCCTTATAATCTCTCTTGTTAGGATATTTTCTACTATTCTGGGCATATGAATTCATAATTGTCCTTATTGGGGCTATGTGGTTCCTATATTTCAAAATACCAATTTAAAACTAAAATCTGATAATATTCAATATTTTCAACCAAATACCAAGATTAACTCTATTTTCAAAACTTTCCCAAGAGGGGGTGGTGGTTATGTTTCCCGAGCGGAATGGCACGCGGCCGCACCTTGGGTAACCACCCCATTTTACTCCTATTTCGGGGGACTATTATTTCCTAAATACGGGTCGGAATTTACAAATTTATAAATTTCCTTATTTTTGGTCCCAAATAACATAATTCTCTCGGATTTCTTAATTCCTCCTGATGGGGTATATTATATTCCATTCTCGGTAAGGCGACACATATCTCCACTTGGGTGGGCTGCTTATTTACTCCTATCTGGCGATACATTACTTCTATACCCTGACACAATACTCCATTTTATCCAAAATTCAACTTTTTCACTTTATTTTCAAATTTGTAAATATATTCGGGTTTCATTAGTTGGGGACAACTTTTATCTTACTGTTGGACTACATTTTATCTTTTCCCTGGGTTGTGAACATCCTAATCGTCCCACAATCCTATTTTCCTTAACCTTTGGTGTCCCTCAATTTTCACCATTTTTCTTCCAAAATTATATACGTTAATATTTGATTTTTCCAACTTTATACAATGATAAGGGTTTCACAAACTAACCCAGGGGTTCCCACTATTTATTCCTATCCTAAAAACTACCCGGTTCCTATGGGCTACCCAATAACACCCCTAAATTTCCTTTATTTCGATCCTACAAATTTCCAAAATTACTAAAATTTTAATAATATTATTATTAAGTAATATTTATTTTCTAAATAAAATTTGCTAGCTACAAACTTACTATCGCGTAAGACGACTGGCTTGGAGAATATATGGCCGACATCATTGTTATTGGATATACGACGAGTATTATTGAGTTGTGTGTAGTGGCGTTGTTTTTTTATATATAGTATGTTACGAGTTTAATATATATAATATGGTTTAGAATTTTTTCTTTTTGTTTCTTTGCTACGATATTTGGCTTACCTCTGTTACTTGTTAACATTTAGTCATTGACGAACTTAGTCGATTTTGTAGGGCGCTTCCACCACTATGTTTTGCTATTCAGTTATAATGGTTCACGGTACCCACATTTAGCGACCCCATACACAGTGATATATCCATATTTTTCATACTACACACACGTATATGAGTACCTATAGGCTCGCTCACAGTGGCAATACAGGAGGTTGTTCCTGTATTTTCTGGATCCTGCCGTGGAGGTGGGATTACTAGGCATAGTAAGACCTAGTACAGGGTAAGGCAGACCGGAAAGAGGGCAGCCCATCCCCTGAACGGAAACCTCTGGGTGGGATTGGTCTTTCTCCTTTTCCGGCACCGTTTTACCACCCGTTGGATTCCAGGCTGCCACAACATGGGCTGCTCTATCGTCGAAGGTTATGACATTGGTAGCATGCTCTAGGGTGGGACCTAGTTACCGGAACTGGGTCTTCGCGCAAGCCTCGCCTAGGGGTTGCCCAATGCATAAGCCGGGGAAATTTTACGCTTAGGGGGCTTGGCAGCTATGGGCCAACACCCACGTTCTATTCAGGGGCATCCTGTGTCACTTGTCCTGTCCACACTAACACATAAACTTTGTACGATTTTTCAGGTTTTCACGATCTACGAATTTTACGACTTCCTTGGGTGATTACGAGTTATGATTTATATATTTTTTTAATGTACGCTCAAAGTTAATACATTTGCCTCAAAAATCTACAAAAAATATAAAAATTGTTATAAGTTTCTAAAACTCACTCGTGTTCTAGGCTAGTCCTAATGCTATGCCAATACTTTGTTACTGGGTAACTACAGCATTTCTAGTGCATAAGGCTAGATATTGTTAAGTTTTTCTTGTTTCTTTTGTACGAATAATCTTGTAGTACTAACATTGTTATTCATTTTGGGTTATCAATTTTCAATTTAACAATGGGCATTAAAGTTCTTTCAGGGGAACTCGTATTGTTGAACCGATTCGAGCGTATTCTTAGATACTCTGTTGTTTTATATGTTCACTGAATGGTGCTAGTCATCCATTAAGGTACACGTATTTTCCCTTACGCTCGCAATGACTTACCCTAAGGTTCTTAGCTTTACAAGAGCTGTGCACCCATAAAACCTCATTATTTTGTCCTTAGGGCTAGCGCTGTGGCACACACACGTCACTAGAATTATACCGTTATCGCATTACTTGTTATTTTATTTCAGGCGACTGGTATATAGGCATAGATTTAGCGCTCTGGTGCAATTCGTCTACATAACTTACTCCTATTACATATGAAACAGGTAATACACTGACCTCTTTTTTAATAGTTAATGCACGAACAGAGCCAACACGGTATAAAGTGTATCACAACATAGCTTACAAACCGTGGTCCCATGGATACAAGTACCTCTTTAGCTCCATACCCTGTCTTAACTCGGGCCGCATCGCTGAGTTAAGCCAGAGCTTGGACGCCTTCAGAGCTAATGCAGCTCACTTCTCCCTAAATCCTGACAAACCATAAAATAAAAGCTACAAGTAAATGCAAGATTACTTAGGTATTCCTCTTTCAAAATTTATCGGAAATTACAATTAATAAATGTTATCAACAGTTACTCGAACAACTTTTGCTAATAAGATTCCTCAGTAACTATTCTGTTATTAAAAATAGCAATTTCATCCGTTAACATTACTCGATGTCAATCTAAATTCAGCTGTTCACGGGCCTACTCGGGCGCACCGTGACAGTATTAAGTTTTGTCAGTGACTACAAACAAAACCTTCTAAAGAACTTTAGATTAAATCCTACACGAGCCTACACGGGCACAGCAGATATCAGAAAAGTTTTGTATAAAATCTTACAACCAATTATCAAAATACTGCAGACTCGCCACTCGAGCTCGCTGTAGTTTAAAGATAGCTTTACATTTTTAAAATTCAGATCTTACCCACCACTTTAATGGCTCGTTTACGTTCATTTGTGTGCGCCATGACCTAGCTATGTCTCAACAGTCTAGTTTTGCTACTTGGGACAATCAATAGTCATGGCTGAATATTTGTTTTGTCCGCATTTACTTAGCGAACTACGCTAGATAAGCTGGTAGTCATGGCGGACTAGACTGGACAAATAGATGAGTCTCGGGGCACTATTGCCGCGCTAGGCGGCTGCCCAGTTTTAAGTTTCCCGCATTGGACGACTGCTAAAATTTAATTTCCCACGCTAGATAACTGCCAAAATTTAAATTTACAGCGTTATACAGCTGCCAAAATTTGAATTTCCAACGCTTGACGAATGCCAAAATTTTAATTTTCCCACGCTGGATAACTGCCAAAATTTGAATTTACCGCGCTGGTAAACTGCCAAAATTTAAATTTCCCGCCCTGGACAAACTGCCACAATTTAAATTAACAGCGTTGGATAGTTACCAAAATTTAAATATACAGCGTTGGACAGTTGCCAAAATTTGAATTTCCCGCGTTGGACATTGCCAAAATTTAAATTTACAGCGTTGGACAGTTGCTAAAATTTGAATGTCCCGCGTTGAAAAGCTGCCAAAATTTTTAATTTGTGCGCTGGACAACTACTAAAATTTGAATTTCCCGCGTTGGACCTTGCCAAAATTTAAATTTACAGCGTTGGACAGATGCTAAAATTTGAATGTCCCGCGTTGGACAGCTGCCAAAATTTTTAATTTGTGGGCTGAACAACTACTAAAATTTGAATTTCCCGCGCTGGACAACTGCCAAAATTTAAATTTACAGCGTTCGACAGCTACCAAAATTTGAATTTGCTGCGCTGGGCAGCTGCCAAAATTTTCCCATAACATCGTTTACGCACTGAGATATTTACGACCAACATGCTATACTGTCTCTTTGTGCTATTAAGGTTATTAATTTGCGCTATTCATACATGGTGGCAGGAGGGGGTAGGGGGTAACCCCCCTGAGGTCCGGACCCTACCGCCCCTCCCGAGGCCGAAAAGCCAGGGGGGGTAACCCGCCACACGGGTTTGGGGTGCGCAGCACCCCCCATCGTAGGGGTGCTTGGCAGCTCCTCGACGAGTGTCGAAGTAGGACCTTAGTGCAAAACCTTGCGCAAATTGCGCCTGCTTGTTGCTAAAGGTGCACGTGCGGCCGTAAATTTTTGGAAAGCTTTTTTGTTCACGACGTCATTCCATGAAGTAAAAGTTAATCGAATTATACTTATTTATATACTAACACTAACTAGATATTTAGACATTGAATGTCTGCTATGGTCCACGGTGGATTAACCAAGAACTCAGCACTAAAAGTCGTGTGCGATCAAATACAAAGTTAGCTATTTTTGCTGCAAAATAATGCCGTGTCTGCTTCGAATATGAAGAATCTTCTTAAAGGCAAGTGTGTATGGTTTTGTTTGGCGAATATGTTGTAAACAGAAACTGCCAGCCGCCGGTAAACAGAAACTTTACATTTTACACAATTCTCAGAATTAGAAATGCTCAGAAACAATGTACACTTCTCAGAATCGGATACCCCGAAGGGGCAGGGGGTGCGGACCACAAAACCCCCCGCCCCGACCAGTTTTGAGGCCGGACCCTAGTGCAGAAACTGAACTTATAGGCGAAAAGTATGGCTGCTAGGACCAAAAAAAAAGATTCTCACGACTAAGCCCCCTAGGAAAATTTGGCCGGCCAGGGTGGGTTATCCCCTTAGATGGCCGCGACCTCCCCCCCCCGTGGGGTCCTCTATCCGCCCATGGCATGACCGACCGCCGCCATGTATGGTCATGTTATATAGTCAGCGCTGGCTGATAAAAAAGTCCACGCAGTCACGGCAGACTATCGCATATGTCCGTTGCATTAGCTATGTTGTTGCGTGGACAAACTGACAGTCACAGCCAGCTATTGGGACATAGCTAAGCCACGGCACACACAAATTAACGTAAACAAGCCATAACTTTTCATCAAAATTTACTTTTCATAAAATCTATTTATCTCTTAACTTAATACCACGGCTCGTTATGC
>JASANE010030246.1:0-27437 GCA_030248225.1 Trileptium ribeirensis | reverse complement strand
GCTGACTTAGGTAAACTCTGGGCGGCAAAATAGTCTGAAGAGGTCGTGGAGACTGGTTTTACAATTTTTGGGCCTTTTCTTTAGATACTTGAATTATTTAAAAAAACTTTACTGAAACTCTGGGCGGCAAAATAGTCTAAAGAGATCGTGGAGCCCGGTCTTACAATTTTTGGGCCTTTTCTTTTGATACTGGAATTATTTAAAAAAAGAAATTTAGTGAAACTCTGGGCGGCAAAATAGTCTAAAGAGGTCGTGGAGACCGGTCTTACAATTTTTGGGCGTTATATTTTGATACTTGAATTATTAAAAAAAAACAACTTTAGTGAAACTCTGGGCGGTAAAATAGTCTAAAGAGGTCGTGGAGACCGGTCTTACAATTTTTGGGCCTTTTCTTTTGATACTTGAATTATTTAAAAAAAGAACTTTGGTGAAACTCTGGGCGGCAAAATAGTCTGAAGAGGTCGTGGAGACCGGTCTTACAATTTTTGGGCCTTTTCTTTTGATACTTCAATTATTTAAAAAAAGAACTTTAGTGAAAATCTGGGTGGCAAAATAGTCAAAAGAGGTCGTGGAGACCGGTCTTACAATTATTTGGGCGTTTTATTTTGATACTTGAATTATTTAAAAAAAGAACTTGGAAACTCTGGGCGCCAATGCTAAAGAGGTCGTGGAGACCGGTCTTACCATTTTTGGGCCTTTTCTTTTGATACTAGAATTAGTTAAAAAAGACTTTAGGAAACCTGGGTGCTGAACATACTCTAAAGAGGTCGTGGAGACCGGTCTTACCATTTTTGGGCCTTTTCTTTTGATACTAGAATTATTTAAAAAAAGGACTTTAGTGAAACTCTGGGCGGCAAAAAAGTCTAAAGAGGTCGAGGAGACAGGTCTTGCAATTTTAGGGCGTTTTATTTTGATACTTTAATTTAAAAAAAAGGACTTTAGTGAAACTCTGGGCGCCAAAATAGTCTAAAGAGGTCGTGGAGACCGGTCTTACAATTTTGGGGCCTTTTCTGATACTTCAATTATTTAAAAAAAGGACTTTAGTGAACGGGGAAAGAGAAAGAGGCGGGAGCCGGTCTTGCAATTTTAGGGCGTTTTATTTTTGATACTTAATTTAATTTAAAAAAAGGACTTTAGTGAAACTTGGGTGCTAACAATAGTCTAAAGAGGTCGTGGAGAACGGTTTTTTTGGGCGTTTTATTTTGATACTTGAATTAAAAAAAGACTTTAGTGAAACTCTGGGCGCCAAAATAGTCTAAAGAGGTCGTGGAGACCGGTCTTACAATTTTCGGGCCTTTTCTGATACTTCAATTATTTAAAAAAAGGACTTTAGTGAAACTCTGGGCGGCAAAATAGTCTAAAGAGGTCGTGGAGACCGGTCTTACCATTTTTGGGCCTTTTCTTTTGATACTAGAATTATTTAAAAAAGGACTTTAGTGAAACTCTGGGCGGCAAAATAGTCTAAAGAGGTCGTGGAGACCGGTCTTGCAATTTTAGGGCGTTTTATTTTGATACTTTAATTTAAAAAAAGGACTTTAGTGAAACTCTGGGCGCCAAAATAGTCTAAAGAGGTCGTGGAGACCGGTCTTACAATTTTTTGGGCGTTTTATTTTGATACTTGAATTAAAAAAAGACTTTAGTGAAACTCTGGACGCCAAAATAGTCTAAAGAGGTCGTGGAGACCGGTCTTACCATTTTTGGGCCTTTTCTTTTGATACTAGAATTATTTAAAAAAAGGACTTTAGTGAAACTCTGGGCGGCAAAATAGTCTAAAGAGGTCGTGGAGACCGGTCTTGCAATTTTAGGGCGTTTTATTTTGATACTTTAATTTAAAAAAAAAGGACTTTAGTGAAACTCTGGGCGCTAAAATAGTCTAAAGAGGTCGTGGAGACCGGTCTTACAATTTTTTGGGCGTTTTATTTTGATACTTGAATTAAAAAAAAGACTTTAGTGAAACTCTGGGCGCCAAAATAGTCTAAAGAGGTCGTGGAGACCGGTCTTACCATTTTTGGGCCTTTTCTTTTGATACTAGAATTATTTAAAAAAAGACTTTAGTGAAACTCTGGGCGCCAAAATAGTCTAAAGAGGTCGTGGAGACCGGTCTTACCATTTTTGGGCCTTTTATTTTGATACTAGTAGTATTTAAAAAGGACTATAGATAAACTCTGGGCGGCAAAATAGTCTAAAGAGGTCGTGGAGACCGGTCTTGCAATTTTAGGGCGTTTTATTTTGATACTTTAATTTAAAAAAGGACTTTAGTGAAACTCTGGGCGCTAAAATAGTCTAAAGAGGTCGTGGAGACCGGTCTTACAATTTTTTGGGCGTTTTATTTTGATACTTGAATTAAAAAATACTTTAGTGAAACTCTGGGCGCCAAAATAGTCTAAAGAGGTCGTGGAGACCGGTCTTACCATTTTTGGGCCTTTTCTTTTGATACTAGAATTATTTAAAAAAATACTTTAGTGAAACTCTGGGCGCCAAAATAGTCTAAAGAGGTCGTGGAGACCGGTCTTACCATTTTTGGGCCTTTTCTTTTGATACTAGAATTATTTAAAAAAAGGACTTTAGTGAAACTCTGGGCGGCAAAAAAGTCTAAAGAGGTCGCGGAGACTGGTCTTGCAATTTTAGGGCGTTTTATTTTGATACTTTAATTTAAAAAAAGGACTTTAGTGAAACTCTGGGCGCCAAAATAGTCTAAAGAGGTCGTGGAGACCGGTCTTACAATTTTTGGGCCTTTTCTGATACTTCAATTATTTAAAAAAAGGACTTTAGTGAAACTCTGGGCGGCAAAATAGTCTAAAGAGGTCGTGGAGACCGGTCTTACCATTTTTGGGCCTTTTATTTTGATACTAGAATTATTTAAAAAAGGACTTTAGTGAAACTCTGGGCGGCAAAATAGTCTAAAAAGGTCGTGGAGACCGGTCTTGCAATTTTAGGGCGTTTTATTTTGATACTTTAATTTAAAAAAAAGGACTTTAGTGAAACTCTGGGCGCCAAAATCGTCTAAATAGGTCGTGGAGACCGGTCTTACCATTTTTGGGCCTTTTCTTTTGATACTAGAATTATTTAAAAAGGACTTTAGTGAAACTCTGGGCGGCAAAATAGTCTAAAGAGGTCGTGGAGACCGGTCTTGCAATTTTAGGGCGTTTTATTTTGATACTTTAATTTAAAAAAAGGACTTTAGTGAAACTCTGGGCGCCAAAATAGTCTAAAGAGGTCGTGGAGACCGGTCTTACCATTTTTGGGCCTTTTCTTTTGATACTAGAATTATTTAAAAATAGACTTTAGTGAAACTCTGGGCGCCAAAATAGTCTAAAGAGGTCGTGGAGACCGGTCTTACCATTTTTGGGCCTTTTCTTTTGATACTAGAATTATTTAAAAAAAGAACTTTAGTGAAACTCCGGCGGGCGGAAAAAAAGTCTAAAGAGGTCGCGGAGACTGGTCTTGCAATTTTAGGGCGTTTTATTTTGATACTTTAATTTAAAAAAAGGACTTTAGTGAAACTCTGGGCGCCAAAATAGTCTAAAGAGGTCGTGGAGACCGGTCTTACAATTTTTGGGCCTTTTCTGATACTTCAATTATTTAAAAAAAGGACTTTAGTGAAACTCTGGGCGGCAAAATAGTCTAAAGAGGTCGTGGAGACCGGTCTTACCATTTTTGGGCCTTTTATTTTGATACTAGAATTATTTAAAAAAGGACTTTAGTGAAACTCTGGGCGGCAAAATAGTCTAAAGAGGTCGTGGAGACTGGTCTTGCAATTTTAGGGCGTTTTATTTTGATACTTTAATTTAAAAAAAAGGACTTTAGTGAAACTCTGGGCGCCAAAATAGTCTAAAGAGGTCGTGGAGACCGGTCTTACAATTTTTTGGGCGTTTTATTTTGATACTTGAATTAAAAAAAGACTTTAGTGAAACTCTGGGCGCCAAAATAGTCTAAAGAGGTCGTGGAGACCGGTCTTACAATTTTTGGGCCTTTTCTGATACTTCAATTATTTAAAAAAGGACTTTAGTGAAACTCTGGGCGGCAAAATAGTCTAAAGAGGTCGTGGAGACCGGTCTTACCATTTTTGGGCCTTTTCTTTTGATACTAGAATTATTTAAAAAAGGACTTTAGTGAAACTCTGGGCGGCAAAATAGTCTAAAGAGGTCGTGGAGACCGGTCTTGCAATTTTAGGGCGTTTTATTTTAATACTTTAATTTGAAAAAAAGGACTTTAGCTAAACTGTGGGCGCCAAATAGTCTAAAGAGGTCGTGGAGACCGGTCTTACAATTTTTTGGGCGTTTTATTCTGATACTTGAATTAAAAAAAGACTTTAGTGAAACTTGGGACGCCAAAAATACGAAAAAAAAGAGGTCGTGGAGACCGGTCTTACCATTTTTGGGCCTTTTCTTTTGATACTAGAATTATTTAAAAAAAGGACTTTAGTGAAACTCTGGGCGGCAAAATAGTCTAAAGAGGTCGTGGAGACCGGTCTTTCAATTATAGGGCGTTTTATTTTGATACTTTAATTTAAAAAAAAAGACTTTAGTGAAACTCTGGGCGCTAAAATAGTCTAAAGAGGTCGTGGAGACCGGTCTTTCAATTTTTTGGGCGTTTTATTTTTATAATTGAATTAATAAAAATACTTTAGTTAAACTTGGGCGCCAAAATAGTCTAAAGAGGTCGTGGAGACCGGTCTTACCATTTTTTGGCCTTTTCTTTTGATACTATAATTATTTAAAAAAGACTTTAGTGAAACTCTGGACGCCAAAATAGTCTAAAGAGGTCGTGGAGACCGGTCTTACCATTCTTGGGCCTTTTCTTTTGATACTAGAATTATTTAAAAAAAGGAGTTTAGTGAAACTCTGGGCGGCAAAAAAGTCTAAAGAGGTCGCGGAAACCGGTCTTGCATTTTTAGGGCGTTTTATTTTGATACTTTAATTTAAAAAAAGGACTTTAGTGAAACTCTGGGCGCCAAAATAGTCTAAAGAGGTCGTGGAGACCGGTCTTACAATTTTTTGGGCGTTTTATTTTGATACTTGAATTAAAAAAAAGACTTTAGTGAAACTCTGGGCGCCAAAATAGTCTAAAGAGGTCGTGGAGACCGGTCTTACCATTTTTGGGCCTTTTCTTTTGATACTAGAATTATTTAAAAAAAGACTTTAGTGAAACTCTGGGCGCCAAAATAGTCTAAAGAGGTCGTGGAGACCGGTCTTACCATTTTTGGGCCTTTTCTTTTGATACTAGAATTATTTAAAAAAAGGACTTTAGTGAAACTCTGGGCGGCAAAAAAGTCTAAAGAGGTCGCGGAAACCGGTCTTGCATTTTTAGGGCGTTTTATTTTGATACTTTAATTTAAAAAAAGGACTTTAGTGAAACTCTGGGCGCCAAAATAGTCTAAAGAGGTCGTGGAGACCGGTCTTACAATTTTTTGGGCGTTTTATTTTGATACTTGAATTAAAAAAAAAAGACTTTAGTGAAACTCTGGGCGCCAAAATAGTCTAAAGAGGTCGTGGAGACCGGTCTTACCATTTTTGGGCCTTTTCTTTTGATACTAGAATTATTTAAAAAAAGACTTTAGTGAAACTCTGGGCGCCAAAATAGTCTAAAGAGGTCGTGGAGACCGGTCTTACCATTTTTGGGCCTTTTCTTTTGATACTAGAATTATTTAAAAAAAGGACTTTAGTGAAACTCTGGGCGGCAAAAAAGTCTAAAGAGGTCGTGGAGACCGGTCTTACCATTTTTGGGCCTTTTCTTTTGATACTAGAATTATTTAAAAAAAGACTTTAGTGAAACTCTGGGCGCCAAAATAGTCTAAAGAGGTCGTGGAGACCGGTCTTGCAATTTTTTGGCCATTTTATTATGATATATGAATTAAAAAAAAGACTTTAGTGAAACTGTGCAGCAAAATAATATAAAGTTGTAGCGAACATTTGTCAGACATGTTTATGAGTTAGATTTGACACTTGCATTTTTATAAAACCTTTAGTGAAACACTTGATTACCATGTAGTGCAAAAATCTGATCCGAAATTTTTTGCTTGGTCGGTATGCGACTTTTTCCAACTACAGTTGGGCTTTCAGTGCACTATAGAAAATACAAATATTTTGTGTCAAACCCACACCTGAGCAGAAAAGAAGCATGATCTGTTATACAATTTTTTAGCAAAGATATAGTCTCAATGTTGTGTCTTTTATTACTTTCTATTATGTCCAAGCTAAAACTATAACGCTGACGAGGCAAACTAATTTACAGGGTTCGTTTAGGTTATATCTTTTAGATGTCAATATGTTGTTTTTATTTCTTTGCTAGGTTTCAAGAATTTTATTTCAGTTTTTGGCTTAGTTTTTAAGTAATTTAAACCTAATTTTTTACGGTAGTTGGGAATTCGCCGACTAAGGCGCTTAGTATATCTATATATGCTAAATAGTTTTGTGGGCACATTGTACGTGTACACAGTAAGTAATAAAAATTTCGCAGTTAAATTCATCGAATTCATCAAAACAACATGACTAGTCTAACTCTTTTTACTCGATTAAATGTGGTTTCTACAACAGGTACACAAAATAAAATTAGCTAATGAATGGCATTCACACCTGATGCGTTTAGCGCTAAGTTTTTTAATTTAAATAATTAAATTCGAATTTTTGTAAATGTTGCTGGCTGAACCGTTAAATAATATCGGGAGACAAAGAGTAAAAGCTACAACTGAACCAGGACCGCGGTTTGCTACGCCAGCAGCCACTTCTTGTCAAATCTGCTAAAATTTAATGCACCTGATAAAGCGAATCCACAAAGCAGCATCTAGAGCTGAGTCCAATATTACCAAAATTATAGCTGTATCTTCAAAATTGACCAATTTCGATCCAGATGAGCCAAAGGAAAAGACCCAACATGTGATCTGACGATAGCATGTTCAAAAAAATTTGGTTTCGATGAACAGTACCAGTGTCTCGCTGTTTACATTCTTCGATATAAATGTTTGTCACTGGGTGCAAAATTACGAAATATTTGAGTGAAGATAAGCATGTATATACCATTACGAATCGGATACGTGTGCACAAGCCATAAACAAGGACGATATTAAACTGATATATGTTAGACTGCAGAATTTATAGCAATATCTCACTAGGTTATATGGGAACCGTACTTTTCTTCGTAAGAGTGACATTCAAAAAAGCTAATTGCTGTTCGCATGTGCCATCTAATTAATGACAACGCAAAGTGATAAATTCTTAGCTTGTTTGTTGCATTGTATTATCTTATCCAATGAGCCAAAAACATCAATATGGGCTGAGTGGCTAGCCAAATTGAAATATGAGTCTTTGGTACAAATGGATGTAGAAAGTCAATTCAGACCAAATCTAATAACTGGCCAAAGAAAACTCCAAAGTCCCACACTCATCGGTTATTTTTTGGATTTCGCCTTTTACCTAAAAGAAAATCAATCAGTCCATGGAAGGTTAGTTTCAGCTTTTAATGAAATTTCGAAGGAATATCCCGAGAACAGCTGTACTATATTCCATGAACGATGATCTTTGTCCGTAGAATGTTTAAAATACACATTTGTAATCCGGTAATTATACATCGTGACGTTCTGCTGATATGTTACAACCCATTCAATTTAAGCATTAAGAAGAAGCCGCTCGAGCTCAAAACTTCAATTTTATTTAAGTTTGGGCCTATGTCAACTTTAGGCACCGGACGTTATAACGTTATAAATAGAATCACATAGGTACTTTAACTTAGGCTAAGACTAAGGCTTAGTCTTAGCATATAGAGAACGGCGTGGCATGCATTATACTTCGGCCCCTAAAGTTGACATGGGCCCAACTTTATAACATTAAAGCTATGTATTATTGAATAGGCTGCCCCATGCGTGGTTTGTCATACATGTTTAGTTGTCAGCTCCACAAGCATTCTTTGAATTCTATGTATCGTTGTGTAGGGCTACTACAGCCAACTGCTTATCCGATTAAATATATTTTAATAGATACAGAATTTTCAGAAAATTAGATCAATTTATAGTACAAAAGTCACTTTAAATAAAATTGCATCGAAAGCGTAGATATGTAGAATACAATGTTTTTTGCTAAAAATGTAACATATATAAACATAGCAGGTCTTAACGTTTTAATGCCCTAAGTAATTACTGTATATTTCATGCGATGTTTTGGCATATGATTGAGCCGGCGTCAGGGATAGAAGCAGGGATGTACCGCTGCAAACGACGCATACATGCCACGCAGTTATTTCGGAACTATTGCTTAATTAGTTACTTAAGGAATCTCGCAAAATGAGCGAATAAGCAATATAAACGCAATCTAAATTAAAAAGTAGCTCTACAATAAAAAATGCATCTCAATGTTTGCTGTTGCCGGTTTCGCTGTGGCGAGCATTTAATGGCTTACAGCAAATGTGTCTATGAAAGTCGTACTTGACACGAGTTTAGATAAAGATAATCAAAATTTTTTTGAAATATCTTCAAAAGCTCCTTATAAAAACCGATATAAAACGAGTGAGAAACTTTAGAATTTGCTTCGATCAACGGAATTGGCCTTGAATCATCATTTGTTATACCCTAGTTGACATATAAAAATGACCAAATGTAAAACGATTGAGAAACTTTAGAATTTGCTTCGATCAACGGAATTGGTCTTGAATCATCATTTGTTATACCCTAGTTGACATATAAAAATGACCAAATGTAAAACGAGTGAGAAACTTTAGAATTTGCTTCGATCAACGGAATTGGTCTTGAATCATCATTTGTTATACCCTAGTTGACATATGAAAATGACCAAATGTAAAACGAGTGAGAAACTTTAGAATTTGCTTCGATCAACGGAATTGGCCTTGAATCATCATTTGTTATACCCTAGTTGACATATAAAAAAGACCAAATGTAAAACGAGTGAGAAACTTTAGAATTTGCTTCGATCAACGGAATTGGCCTTGAATCATCATTTGTTATACCCTAGTTGACATATAAAAATGACCAAATGTAAAACGAGTGAGAAACTTTAGAATTTGCTTCGATCAACGGAATTGGCCTTGAATCATCATTTGTTATACCCTAGTTGACATATAAAAATGACCAAATGTAAAACGAGTGAGAAACTTTAGAATTTGCTTCGATCAACGGAATTGGCCTTGAATCATCATTTGTTATACCCTAGTTTACATATAAAAATGACCAAATGTAAAACGAGTGAGAAACTTTATAATTTGCTTCTATCAACGGAATTGGCCTTGAATCATCATTTGTTATACCCTAGTTGACATATAAAAATGACCAAATGTAAAACGAGTGAGAAACTTTAGAATTTGCTTCGATCAACGGAATTGGCCTTGAATCGTCATTTGTTATACCCTAGTTGACATATAAAAATGACCAAATGTAAAACGAGTGAGAAACTTTATAATTTGCTTCGATCAACGGAATTGGCCTTGAATCGTCATTTGTTATACCCTAGTTGACATATAAAAATGACCAAATGTAAAACGAGTGAGAAACTTTAGAATATGCTTCGATCAACGGAATTGGCCTTGAATCGTCATTTGTTATACCCTAGTTGACATATAAAAATGACCAAATGTAAAACGAGTGAGAAAGTTTAGAATTTGCTTCGATCAACGGAATTGTCCTTGAATCGTCATTTGTTATACCCTAGTTGACATATAAAAATGACCAAATGTAAAACGAGTGAGAAACTTTAGAATTTGCTTCGATCAACGGAATTGGCCTTGAATTGTCATTTGTTATACCCTAGTTGACATATGAAAATGACCAAATGTAAAACGAGTGAGAAACTTTATAATTTGCTTCGATCAACGGAATTGGCCTTGAATCGTCATTTGTTATACCCTAGTTGACACATAAAAATGACCAAATGTAAAACGAGTGAGAAACTTTAGAATTTGCTTCTATCAACGGAATTGGCCTTGAATCATCATTTGTTATACCCTAGTTGACATATAAAAATGACCAAATGTAAAACGAGTGAGAAACTTTAGAATTTGCTTCGATCAACGGAATTGGCCTTGAATCGTCATTTGTTATACCCTAGTTGACATATAAAAATGACCAAATGTAAAACGAGTGAGAAACTTTAGAATTTGCTTCGATCAACGGAATTGGCCTTGAATCGTCATTTGTTATACCCTAGTTGACATATGAAAATGACCAAATGTAAAACGAGTGAGAAACTTTATAATTTGCTTCGATCAACGGAATTGGCCTTGAATCATCATTTGTTATACCCTAGTTGACATATGAAAATGACCAAATGTAAAACGAGTGAGAAACTTTATAATTTGCTTCGATCAACGGAATTGGCCTTGAATCATCATTTGTTATACCCTAGTTGACATATAAAAATGACCAAATGTAAAACGAGTGAGAAACTTTAGAATTTGCTTCGATCAACGGAATTGGCCTTGAATCGTCATTTGTTATACCCTAGTTGACATATGAAAATGACCAAATGTAAAACGAGTGAGAAACTTTAGAATTTGCTTCGATCAACGGAATTGGTCTTGAATCATCATTTGTTATACCCTAGTTGACATATGAAAATGACCAAATGTAAAACGAGTGAGAAACTTTATAATTTGCTTCGATCAACGGAATTGGCCTTGAATCATCATTTGTTATACCCTAGTTGACATATGAAAATGGCCAAATGTAATATTTTTATGGTGTTTACTATCAATTAACTGAGTTTCATATAAAACAAAAAGCGACAAATGCTTAATTATTTCCAAGTTTAATGTCAATTTTAATAGTGGTTTCGTTTGAATCTCAAATAGGCCGCCTCATTACTCTTAAATCAACCTTATACATTCTTATAAGTTCAATCTTTTTATTACAAATAAAATTCAAACATGAATTCAAACAAAACCGATTAGCACTTAAAATTGACATTTTCGAAACAACTGACGGTAAACGATATCAAATCTTTCGTATAGTATCTCGAGTTGTATATTCTAATTTGAATTATTATAATATCATGGCGTTATAAATGTAGTATATAATATAAAATTTAGTAATAACATATCGCAAGTTGCCGTAGACAACGGCGAAAAGAGAAAAAATCAGGAGTGGCATATGACGGACGCCATCTACAACCGTTGTACGCGTTACAGTGACCTCATATATTCATATGCTTGACCAAAATCTAAAATTTTGGGGGTCGACCTATATCTTCGTCGCCCAGACAAATGCCTAAATAAGCGTATACATGACTGATCAATTTGGTAGATTTCTATGTCGACCCATAGACATATATCTTTATACACATTTGACCAGTTTGACAAATTTCTGGCCCACCGATCTACATGGATTTCCACATCACACATATTTCTGCGGTGGCAGGCGCCCTCTGTATGTCGTGAAACGTCAAATTCAGCTACACAAAGTTCGAATAATAATGTACGTCGCTCACCGACTGCTCGTTTGAATCGACACACCGGCGAGGTAGCTGACAATCTCTGAGTGCAGTTGGGTTAATTAGGCGATCCACGCGATGGAATGGGAATACGTGCAGCACAGGTCTGGCTTTGAGTTGAAACCCACCGTGACGATAGAGAGATGATAAAAAACACGGTCGAAATGAACTACCGTTTCGATGTAAGCGCTCGATACCAGTGGAGGCAATAGATATCGACAGCTGAGGACACTCGATACGAAGGGTTCTTGGGTTATGGGATGACTAGTGCGCACTAACAGTTGTAATGTTTTTGATGAGAGGAATAGAATAGTATTCTCGTATCATTAACGCATTATAATCAGTATTAGATTAAGTCCCTTTATGATTCTAACAGCGGCAACCGACGACGTACAAAACATTTACATCAAAATAAAATAAACGTCAACACCATTCTCCTTAGGTCTAACGTGAAGCTGCAAAACGTTCTGCTTTACACTTATAATGCAAATTTTCCAATTATCTATCGATTAATCGCGAATTATTCGCGACACTGTCCCCCACGGTGCTTGTACTGTGTCCATGGTTGTAGCATTGTTTGTCTTACGTTCAAAGATTCGCTAGCACGAAGGTAACATAATTTCTATAGCGAAACCCGTGACTACAAATCTCTGAGATCATGGCAGACTGATACGGGTAATTGCAGCATAGGAAGCAGTCAGCATTGTGTTAGGTTAGCCCCTAGCCAATTTAATGTTTAATTTTAATAATAAATTACTACAACTATGATTAATAGCCGTTGAGTTAACCCAGTAGGTGTATATTATCTAAAAAAATTATTGGGACTAATTTTTTTTAGTTTGCAGGTCAATTTTTAATGGTAATAATAACTTACTACTACTATGGCTAATATCTGCTGGATGTACCCAGTAGGTATATATTAACTAACATAAATTATTGGGACTTATTTCAAGTTGCGAAAAAAAACTTCCACCACTGATAGAAACACTAAAATATGCTTTTCCTACGAGCACTTGATGAATAAATAAAACAGCGTATTATAGCAAGATAGATTATCATGTTACCTGGTTACTACACTAATGCACTGCATAATTACAACAATTGCAACAACTTAAGATCAAATAGACGGATTTCTGCACTGTTTTTGTTTTTTTTACGTTTTAAGCCTGTAAAGATTATCACATAACCATAAATATATACATTTGTGTATAATATCTCTCATTGTAGGAGTAGTGATTAATGCTGCGTTCACTTTATAATGTCCCCAACGTTTGGGACCTATGTACACCACACAGCGCCAGGCACACTGTCGAAGACAGGGTGTGTTAGACGCCCCCAAGTATTTTATAATTTTTTTCAAAGTTAGTTAGCTAGGGGTACTGCGACTGGTCGACAGTGTCAATCACACCGTGTCTTCTTGCATGTTTTATTGACATTGTACGACATTATTTATTCAATGTTCATATGACCAAGATACAAATATAGAGAATTAAAAAAACTACACAACACAGTTGACTAATAAACCGCATTAGCTACACACGGTGTCTGTTACAGTTAACTCGCACCAAATTGGTAGCTAAAGGTGTGAGCGACATTGTAAAGAAAATATATAGTAGTTAGGGGTGTATCGTATACCCTCGAAAATTAAATTTACAGTACGGGTGTCATCCTGACTGTCTCTACGGTGGAGTAGTGACTACATGGGGATAAAAGTTCCAAACAGCGGGGACATTATAACGTGAACGCCGCATTAACAATACACATTTTCAAGCTAGGTTATGGCACGAATCTTGGTGTTATTGTCACAACATGATCACATTGCGGTGTTTGCTTCAAAATTTTACAGCGAACACACCTACCCCGAAATATAGACTACATGGTCATGACATTGGATATTAATATCCTGAATATTGGATATTTTTAATAGACATTGGATGTTGATACTAGAATATACAGTGGATATACACTTAATATATTGAATATACACCTGAATATACATTGTTCTTGATATGCATTGGATATTAATACCAGAAAATAGACTATACCTAAATATTCATGGCATTGGATATTAATATCCTAGCACCATCTAAAATAGGAAAAAAGGTGTTCAACGAGCACCCTGTTTTGGTCCAAAATAGACTATACCTAAATGTTCATGGCGTTAGATATTAATATTCTAGCACCATCTAAAATAGGAAAAAAGGTGTTCAACAAACACCCTGTTTTGGTCCAAAATAGACTATACCTAAATGTTCATGGCGTTAGATATTAATGTCCTAGCACCATCTAAAATAGGAAAAAAGGTGTTCAACGAGCACCCTGTTTTGGTCCAAAATAGACTATACCTAAATGTTCATGGCGTTAGATATTAATATCCTAGCACCATCTAAAATAGGAAAAAAGGTGTTCAACGAACACCCTGTTTTGGTCCAAAATAGACTATACCTAAATGTTCATGGCGTTAGATATTAATATCCTAGCACCATCTAAAATGAAAAAAAGGTGTTCAACGAACACCCTGTTTAGGTCCAAAATTGTTGTAAAAATTTCATGATAATTAACGGGTTTTCAACTTCTGGTCTTCCAATGTTGCTGATGTGTTCAAAGTTCGTATAAAAGTTTACATATCGAATGTGTGCTGTCGACGTCATCCATAAATGTCTATAATAATGGATTCGCAAGCCAAGCTGTTTAATTACAATTTTAGCAGAGAGCTTAACATGAGTATGCATCTTTAGAATTTCTCCAGTCAAAATCAGACGAAATGTTATCTTCGCCATACATAGTCTTATTTGTCTTTTGGGACTAGTCAATAACAGCCAAGCAATTAGTTCATGTTACTAAGAGTCCATCAAAATGTTTTGTAGAAAAGTGTGACGTTCGGTCGTACTCGTGAACAATGTCTTATTTGACTAATTAGACGTTTTAGTCATACCTCGCGGTCCGCAAGGATGGCGATGGAAGCAGTCCCAGTTTTCTATGCGTATTACCTGCCACCCTAGTAGCAGCTTACCTGATTGCAAACTACAAATCAAAATTTAATCCATTAGAGACAGAAAAAGAAGCCACAGGTGCCTGCTTCTCCTGTTCTAATCTCATTGATATTTCTTGACCTGCCTTGCAGAAAACCGGCTGCTGGCCCTTACATGAACGGGTAAACGAAACTTCATGAGTATGACCTGGTGCCATGCTCTTATACTATGTTTTACAATGAACTGTTGATGTTGGTAATCTCTAGCATTACCTCAGTCAGCAATAATTCGGAAAACTCAAAATCTTTTTCCGAGTTTATAATAATAAGTATAAAATAGATCACAAAATCCCTAGATACAAGAGGATCTTTGTTTTCTTGACAACATATACCCGCCTTCTTGACATTTGTTACTCTATACGACATTTATAATTTATTATATACAGTCATGTGATAATATGGCGCTCTTTATGACAACAATATAGCAATAAACATGAAAACACACTCGTGACCTTAATATGTAGTTGTTCCATCAAGCTGGATGTTAGAGCTCGGGAATTACGCCAATAGATCTAATTTTTCTGAAATTTCACTCCTTTGTTACTCTATACATTTATAACTTATTATGTACTGTCATGTGATAATATGGCGCTCTTTATAAGAACAATATAGCAATCAACATGAAAACACACTCGCGACATTGATATGTAGTAGTTCCGTCAAGCTGGATGTTAGAGCTCGGGAATTACGCCAATACATCTAATTTTTCTGAAATTTCACTCCTTTGTTACTCTATACATTTATAATTTATTATGTACAGTCATGTGATAATATGGCGCTCTTTATAAGAACAATATAGCAATCAACATGAAAACACACTCGCGACATTTATATGTAGTTGTTCCATCAAGCTGGATGTTAGAGCTCGGGAATTACGCCAATACATCTAATTTTTCTGAAATTTCACTCCTTTGTTACTCTATACATTTATAATTTATTATGTACAGTCATGTGATAATATGGCGCTCTTTATGACAACAATATAGCAATAAACATGAAAACACACTCGCGACCTTAATATGTAGTTGTTCCATCAAGCTGGATGTTAGAGCTCGGGAATTACGCCAATACATCTAATTTTTCTGAAATTTCACTCCTTTGTTACTCTATACATTTATAATTTATTATGTACAGTCATGTGATAATATGGCGCTCTTTATAAGAACAATATAGCAATCAACATGAAAACACACTCGCGACATTTATATGTAGTTATTCCATCAAGCTGGATGTTAGAGCTCGGGAATTACGCCAATACATCTAATTTTTCTGAAATTTCACTCCTTTGTTACTCTATACATTTATAATTTATTATGTACAGTCATGTGATAATATGGCGCTCTTTATAAGAGCAATATAGCAATCAACATGAAAACACACTCGAGACATTTATATGTAGTTGTTCCATCAAGCTGGATGTTAGAGCTCGGGAATTACGCCAATACATCTAATTTTTTCTGAAATTTCACTCCTCTGTTACTCTATACCACATTTATAATTTATTATATACAGTCATGTGATAATATGGCGCTCTGTATAAGAACAATATAGCAATAAACATGAAAACACACTCGCGACATTGATATGTTGTTGTTCCATCAAGCTGGAGGTTAGAGCTCAGGAATTACGCCAATACATCTAATTTTTCTGAAATTTCACTTCATTAGCGAAATATTATATACATTCTTGTGGAGGTTTATTTGTTTGCAAAATTTACCCAATTTGAATCAGATGTTTACACCCGTTGTCGAGATGCAAAAAAGTAACGTGATTTTTGTACCAAATCGGAGCACGAAGCCATGTATAAATAAATCAACAAAGGTACGAAAGTCTTGACATTACCATCGAAAAGCGATGATTGTACGAACAACTCCAAACGTGGGACCAGAGGCGTCGCAAGGTCTTCAACAGTGCAAGGATTGGAAGTCATTCTCATTTATGTTTTTATCACCACATGAGTTAATATTTTCACGTATGTCAGCACAAAGTTTGGGGGTCGCATCTCCATTTGCGACGCCTCCACCGTGGGATCTTCAAATGAGGTCGTGTTCGTAATATCACCATCTGATTTGTAACTATCTTGAAATCGGTGGCCAATTTTGGTACGATTAAAACTAGGTTATAGCTACAACTCTCCAACTTTCTTTCTTTCTATATTTATATGAATAAGGCCCACTTATAAAACTTGGTGAGCAAAACATTGTTTCACTCCGCTTATGACAGATTGGCCAAATTTTCTGCAATTAACCAAGTTTTAAGTGCAATGTTCTGCAACATTAAAACCGTTTGACGTTTGGTTTCTAGGTACACGCTGGCGGTTCCTAGTTTCTAATTATTATACACGGAACAATTTTCTTAAGATTTAGAAAATCACTGAATGAAGAATAGTAGCGTTAATGACAGAAGGGTATTTAGTTTCGAAATATTATATCTTTAAAAGAGAACACCTTAGCGGGGGTGGATCACGGAGCCGCAGCCACCCAACTCCGGTCCTAAGCTTAATAATATATGACTCGTATATAAGAACTTTGGCTTAGATTGAGGCTCAGGCTTTAGGCTTAGTATATCGAGGTCGGCATTACCTATGTATAGTTTATGGCAATCTGCTGGACATTGGCTACTTGAATAATATATTTTCGTGCAAAACAGTTGAGTCAATCAAGCGGTACGCAAAAACTACGTATCACCAGAGTCCGAAGCTCTACAGACTGCAAACAATTTAACTGCAAATGACTTTTTCTTGTTTTAGTATATAACATATCTTTAAAATGTAACATGTTAAAAATAAGCATGTAACGCTTTTGAAATGATGCGAATTATAGCGTTTTCATGAGACTTGTGTTTGTGGTTACATGTACGCGATGAAATTTTTCTTAAATTTGAATAATTTCGTCGTGTTTGTTCATTACGATGTGTTTGAATAATTTCGACGTCTTAAGTTAAGTATTAAACACATTTTTAAAATTTTGACACTGCTGCAGCTATAAAGTTGCAACAATACTGAATGTGTGGAGTCATTTTACACAGCAAGAGAGTAATCCCGCTGGCTCGATTTCTCAAGTAGCACCAAATTTTGTACACGCCTTGAAATTCAGCTCAATTCAAGCAGTAATTTACTCCCAAGTATTAATAATTTAAAATTCACAGGTTTTTCTTTATTAATTCGTATAAGTATCGAAGAATCATCTAGAAGTTTGCGACATAAAGGTGACTATGGAAGCTAATCATGATACTGAATTTTTGGAAAAACATCTATCAGGAACAAGCGAAACGATATTTCATAAATTTCCATGAAGATATGAGGGAAAACATGATCAGAAATTGCAGGTTGAAGCACTTTTCGCTGTATTGTGAGAGCATATTGTTCCAGAATAACTTGTATACTCTAATTAGTTTTCATACAAGGCGGAAAATGTTGCTATCGCTCTAATGTGACACAAAACTGACGGTTTACGTATGCTTCCCCGTGAGGATACGTATATCGTTGACAACAATCGCTTTCTATGTTTCTATTTTCGTTTACTCTTTATTCTACAAATACCCGAATTATAGTGTAATGGAGAAAATGCATTAAACTTTTATTATATTGTAATTATATAGCTATTTTCTTCTGGTTGACTGTACTGATATCTTAATTCCGAAACTGTTTGCACTTAGAAATTTATTGATGATACCGCCTAATATATCATTGAGAGCATGCCATGTCGTTCTCGATATACAAAGCTTTGGCCTAAGCTTAGGTCATTATATATGAGACACACACTAAGCCTAAGGCGTGGGGCTGCAGTTCCCCTAACCCCCACTCTAATATGTTCTATATCCTACAGATTTAACGTACCGCTTCTCAGGGTTACCTATGCCAATTTATATGTTAATTAGGCTCGTAATGAGTCATCGTGCAGAGGATCGGGAACATTTTGAATCGGATGTGGGAGCGCAAGTTATATTTACCTGTGCTTTGCTAGTCATCAGTCTAAAATAAGATATATACATGTAAAAATGCTCAGTTAACATTTTGCTGCTTCCAATCCAAGCAGACCACAGTGTTCTCTGATGAATGCTTTCATTTATGGCTTTTGTTCAATGATGTTGTGGCATTGAATGGTGTTCGTTTAAAGCTATCTCGATCGAAAATTTACTTAGATAAAGAGTTATATAAACATAACCTAACTTTAATGGGAGGGGGGCGGGGTTGACGCGCGAGAAATCACATTCACTTTCTACTGAAAAATTCCTGGGCCGCCTAGTCCTGCCAATTTTGTTCCCACACTACAGTCTTGACTTACTATTTCAAGCCAGCTGTTATCTTATTAAATTAAATACTAATTTTCAAATTGTTATTACCCTATGCATTTGTTGAATAGCAACTATATAGTACTGACATAAAACATTTTGAAACAGTGTTTCCATACTTAAAAAAATGTGCCTATTTTTCAAAGACACTAACAATCCCAGACATTAGACGTATGTATAAGTTTTCAGCATGTGACGACAGCGGCGGTAAAGTTTATTTTATATGTGAGACCAGAAAAGAAATAAACACAATCAGAGACCCAGATCTTGTGTTTCAGATAGCGTGGGAGGGGGCAGTAGAAGCTAAGTTTAGTTTGCTTATCACTTAGGAGTAGTAGGGGTCTGAATTTTACATCTAGAATATGAAAGAAAGGAATGATCAGTCGCACTCTCTCAAAACCAAAAATTTGGGGTCTGGTCTCTCCATGTACCTTCTTATATGCGCCCATGCTTATTTGTTTAATATTGTACCCATCATGTCGATAGGTGAAACATGATACCATTCTGTAACATATTTGCAGCTGTATATTGTGAGGTCTCGAAAATATTTTAGGCCTTGTGGTGGTGGTGGTATAAGCATACCAGTAAATACTAATAGTTTCGTTCAACCTAAAATCGTTTTAGTGAACGAGGCTGTTGTCGTAAGATGAGCCTGATAGTGACACTAATTGAGGACTTTAACGAATTTTCTAGTTTTGATAAGCCTATGGGTGTCTGGACCATTTTCCTACTTATCTGAGCCTAGGATCGTAATGATTTATAGTAAAACATTGGGTGATCCTATAAATGATCCGATGATAATATGATATGTTTATATATCTGCGTTTTTTGATGATGTGTTCTTGAACAATACTTTATAGTAATATTTCCCGTTGACCGATAGCACGTTGACCGATTTCGTTATAACTGGCATCATTGATAAACCGAATAAATCCTACAACGAAATCTGCATGTTCGATTTCGTTACCGGTGGCCAGATATTCAAACGTTGACCTATTTCGTTGTAACTGGCCTCATTGATAAACCGAATAAATCCTACAACGAAATCTGCATGTTCGATTTCGTTACCGGTGGCCAGATATTCAAATGTTGACCGATTTCGTTATAACTGGCCTTATTGATAAACGGAATAAATCCTACAACGAAATCTGCATGTTCGATTTCGTTACCGGTGGCCAGATATTCAAACGTTGACCGTTTTCGTTATAACTGGCCTCATTGATAAACCGAATAAATGCTACAACGAAATCTGCATGTTCGATTTCGTTACCGGTGGCCAGATATTCAAACGTTGACCGATTTCGTTATAACTGGCCTCATTGATAAACCGAATAAATCCTACAACGAAATCTGCATGTTCGATTTCGTTACCGGTGGTCAGATATTCAAACGTTGACCGATTTCGTTATAACTGGCCTCATTGATAAGCCGAATAAATCCTACAACGAAATCTGCATGTTCGATTTCGTTACCGGTGGCCAGATATTCAAAACCGTGTTCGGTAATCACAGTAATTGAAAATTGATATTTTATCAATTTCGTATTTTATTCTCCTGTTGCTTAGACACTCAGATGTAATATTGACTCAATCGTTGCTGTCCACCACTAAATTTGGTACTTTCTATTTTAGCAACTCTAGAACTTAATTTAAAGTATTTTGAGGTTCATTTCTTGGCGAACCGTTGAGAACCCTCCTATTAATATCAGATGATCGTAATTTTAATAAATACATTGAACAATGGTTGCACCTCTTTGACTCAACTTATGACCATGACCCATGCACATATATACCAACAGATAAAAGCCTAATAATTAACAGAAAGTCATAACATCATATAAAACCATTAAATATGCATATTGATACAGAAAAGTATATACGAGCAAAACAAAACAATAGCGTAATGGGGTGTGTATTCGCCGTCAATATATCAGGTTTTCCGCTCTATTGCTTAAATCACGGGTGATTTGGATGTCTCTGCCCCTGTCATGAGTCTTAGTGCGAGTGGCGGCGGACGTAACAGACCGGAATGATCCTGTTACATATATATTAGAAGCACTAGCTATGTGATCTCTTCTGTTAATTTTTGTTAAAAAAATGAAAATTTTTATTTGTGATTTTGAACATTTCATGGTGTACCTTATTTCTGTAGTACACATCAAAATCTACGTTTGATTTCTAGACGAAGCCTACCCTAGCGTACTGCGTGACATATTAAGCGAGCATTATCATGTTTGAGCTCATATGTTTCAGGATTTAAACACATTCTTTTCGAAATTAATGTCTGCTATTATCTAGGCTAAACCCAACGTAAATATTTCTTTACATTTTTGTGTGAATGTGAACGCATGAATTACTGTTTTAACTGTTTAGCACATCAGAACAGTGAACATATCTTTATAATTTTTGAACTAAAAATTTCAGCTCAGATCTTGAGATATTTGATGTGCCAGATTTATTGATTTCAGAGGTTTTAGGGTTTAAATACATTTTTTTTCGGAATTAATGTCTGCTATTATCTAGGCTATTCTTTACATTTTTGTGTGAATGTGAACGCATGAATTACTGTTTTAACTGTTTAGCACATCAGAACAGTGAACCGATGTTTATAATTTTTGAACTAAAAATTTCAGCTCAGATCTTGAGATATTTGATGTGCCAGATTTTTTACTACAAATTAGAGTCTATTTTGAGGTAAAAATTTTCACTCAAAATTCGAGCAAAATGTTTGAACGCGTGAATGCACCTTTACAGATGTAAAAATTATTACAACGCCAACCTATACTGACAATTCTTCCGATTTATATCTGGCATAACTGTAAGATTTTAAAGTAATGAATAAATCATAAGTGAACAGTATATTTTAAATCTGGAATGAAACTGTTTAAAATTAAACATCAAGATCAAGAGAGAAAATATTCAAGCTACCATGGCTGTCAAGAAACGTAGGTTCGATTTTGAATTTTTATTTCAAGTTTGTTAGCCATTTTATAACTAATCATTGTGTAGTGATCGCACAATATATAAGGATAACCACTAGCGGTTCAAAAGAGAAATCGTATCGTATTAAGAGAAGCTTCCTGACGGTCATCTTTCCATTGACTATTGACCAGCCGTTTAGTCGTTGGCCGGCCATTCAACCGTTGGCCGGCTGTTGGGCCGCTGGTTATCCGCCGACCTAAAAGTTTACCTCCCGCATTTTAAACCCAGTTGTTGCCCAACACTGCTACCTAAAGCATCAAATTCCTGCTTTGGACATAATGACTTTAATTATCACGCGTTTCCAATGGGTTTGTGGAGTTGAGGTTTTAGCACGTCTGCTCCGTCTGCTGCATGGGATTCTTTGTTTTTGATTTCATGACAGGCTCACGCGTTGGCTTGAGCGAAATTTAAAACAAAATTATACTATACACAATGCATTTCAAACCGTACATAATATCCCGGATTGTTTTTGCTGTTTCAAATTATTTTAGCTTTGGGATCAGTTGAAGAATTTCCCCTCCTACCGCCTTAGGCTTAGGCTTAGTGTATGTCTCATATAAGGATCTTTTAGCTTAGGCTAATGCTTATGCTTAGTATATCGAGAACGACATGGCCTGCATTTTATTTCCAGCCCTCAGGGTTACTTGGGCTAACTCAGTTGATATTGATATGTAGTACTACGTGTAATAATTTTTCCCGTGGTACTCTATGGAAGAATTTCGCCCGCTCCCCTCTTAGTTATTGGAGGGGGATTTCTTCAACTGATCCTAGCTTAGTTATTATTTAAAATTTTATTGAAATGAAAAATATACAATATAATCTAGACTCTCTCTCATTCCACATCCGATTACAAGAACGTTCAGACAATTCTATCTATTTCTTTATATTCTCTAAAAGTATTCCTTTGGAAGAATGCTACCTAATAGACACTTTTTAGCAAACTGTAGGAGCAGATAATTTTTTCACGTTTGATTAAATGTTTACACTTTTAAGCAGCTAAAATGCATAGTCCGTGATTGTTAAGCGTAGCAGCGGAAATAATTTGTAATGGGTAGGTAAAATGTAACGAAAAAAAAAGTACGCGACAGCTGGAACTCTAGATATATTTGTGCCTTACGCCTATCGTCATAAAATGCCAAAAAAATGCCTAGTTAATTGTAATAGATTTCGACCAACAACAGAGCTATTATCGAAGTTTATGCTGTCTTACGACCAGGATACTATTTTATTTCCTTTCGAATAATATTTACTATAGAATGGTTTATTTCGGGCAGTGACCGGAGCGCTATTTGCTTTGTCATTGTTTGTTTAGCTAAATTTTAGGCGATTAGTGTCGATACAAAGTATATCCTTTATCGCTTTCTATTTTGTTGGTGCTTTCTTTTTGTATTTAAATGTGGTATTATTGAAATGGAGCGAGCGAACGAGCAGAGTTTCCACTGAAGATGCTAGGGGAAATCCTGAAAATTTCTTTTTGTCTGTTTGTCTCATCTCATAACTCATCTACGGATGGATATATCAGATCGATTTATTGGACATCAAAAATGACGAGAGTGTGCCCTTAGTTGAACGCGAGCAAAATGCGAGCAAAATCTTTGCAGAATCTGGGTGTACGGTTACCTATATTTCGCAGCCCACATCTTGCCACACAGGCTGGACACGACTCCGGGAATCAGCTTACGAGATCTACAACTTTGCTGACTGCGACATTTAGGTGGGACCAATTCTTGGGCTGCTGTGGGTCCAAATGGGGTTTGTCCTCCCTTTGCCAGAAATAGTGATTTTTCAGATTTCGCCGTGTTATTGCTTATTTTTACCTTACAGTGAGTGCCTATTAGGTTATATAGCACCAAATACTACCTAGAGTCCAACCTGAATATATTATACTTTTCATGGGGTTTCAACGACTTTTCAAGGTCGACTAACGCGATTTCCAAAATGTAGTATGTTTTCGTATGTCTGAGTATGTATCGCGTGCAGAACATAAAGAATGGTCTATATAAGCATTTCGTAAATCTGAATACAATGATTTGGTTATCTTCAGTCCAGCGTGCATATTTCAAGCTTTTCATGGGTTTTTACTGGGTTTAAGGAAAATGAATATGATTTCAAGAATATGCTTGGTCCTTTGTTATTTGGTTACGTATTGCGTACAGGTCATCAAGATTTGTCTATATAGGTTTTGCGGTATGCTGAATGCGGTAGTTTGGTTATATAGAGTCTTGCATAAATGTCTTATGCCTTTTCAGACATTTTCATTTGGTTTAGAACAATGACCCTAATTTCGACAATATAGTCGGTCTTAAGTTGTTTAGTACATGGCATCAAAAACGGGTAATATAGAGATTTTTTGGTATGCCGAATACGATGATTTGGTTATACGGAGTCCAGCTTGCATATTTCATACTTTTTCGTGGGTTTTCAAAGAGTGAAGGGTCAATGAACCCGATATCCAGAATATAGTCTGTCCTCAGTTGTCGGTACAGGTAATACGTATTGCGTACAGGTCATCAAGCATTGTCTATATAGGTTTGCAGGTAGGCTGAATACGATGGTTTTGTTATCTAGAGACCAGCACAAATACTTGATGCGTTGTCAGTTGTTTTCGATGGGTTTAGGGTCGACGAGGTTTTAGGATTTTCTATGGATTCAGGGCAAAAGGTGTTCTAGAGTGGTAATTACATAAAACACACCATGGCAGGTGACTAAACAAAATAACTTAAAAATGAAACCACGCTCGCTCCGTTTCACCCTCCCTTGCGAGTTACTAGCTTATTGTGGAAGCGGTTTTAGACAATCTTTTTTATTTACCGGATTGTTTACACACAGAGTTCGGGTAGAAATCGCATTTAATCTGGCGGGTGATGTAAGGAACGACTTCATCATAAATTAGCAAAAATAGGCCTTGAGTAATAAGGTTGAAAAATAAAATGATTAAAAACACTCAACTTCTTGGTATTTTCCGTTATCCCCACCCCACGAAATTTTAAATTTTGGTTTTTCGGTTGTAATGATCAGAGGAGGACTCGAGTATCACAAAAAATGCTAAGATTTCTAGAATGTGACCATTTTTTTGGTAAATGCAGGCTGAAGCAGATAATGGAAACTAACCAACGTCTTTATCCAAATAATATTTTTAACTATTAAATTATATACTATTTTACTTCTATTATATTAAAAGAAAATACCGAAACATAAATAAAAAAATTTATTATTAAAAAGCAATAAAAATAATTTTATCAACGTGGACAACAAAAGTATGTATTAATATGGATCAAAGATATATAAAATATAGGATATGGGTCATTTCACGAAACCACGTACTTTTGAAACACCATTTTAGAAGCTAAAAGGAAACGTTTTCGTATGTACAGTGTCTATACCCCTTCCGATATAAAAACCCTGAATTTTTCGAATATCGATGTCTCTATGCAATGCAAAACAAGCTACCTGAAACCTGCTACAAGGGTCGCAAAGGTACCCTGGGGGTCAAATTTTAATCCTAAATAAGTCATTATTCTATAGGGTAACGCAGTGACATGTGAACCATGGTCTGTTTCTATGCAAGTAGGACCAAAAGGGTCATGGTCAAGCCATTTGGAGCGACCTAAAATTGGTGCAGCTACTGCTCTTTTATGGTTAAAAATCGACCAATTTACAACAAGCCTGTCGCAGAAGTTATTCTAGCGCAACGGAGACAGCACCTACTGATACCATTTTATGCTTACAAACCAACCATGAGTGGGGGATGTCCGACAAAAAATTTCAAGCAGATTCTTAGGCCTTGTAAAAATTGGCACCCCGATATGTGTTAGTCGGGGTGGCTACACCTGAGGTCGGGGGGCAACGCTTCAGATCAGAGGGGTTACACCTTCCTACAACATAAATTGCATGAAATTTTAGCTACTTCTAGAGATTCTATATTTATTTTAACACGCTGCTGCTGTAAAACAAACACAATCGATCTATGATTAGCTTAGGTTTAGATGGTGATACCAACATATGCGGGCAGGCAAAAGGGTACCCTAGCTACCAAGTTAACTGCACGGCCCCATATCATGATGCCGTGATGATGAACTTATATACTAATATGGTTCTTGCGACCTTTCGGTTTCTTTTATTAT
Organism: Trileptium ribeirensis; assembly: GCA_030248225.1. Taxonomy (NCBI): domain Eukaryota; kingdom Metazoa; phylum Nematoda; class Enoplea; order Enoplida; family Thoracostomopsidae; genus Trileptium; species Trileptium ribeirensis. Next base: position 1,580 of record JASANE010030246.1, on the reverse strand, counting down.
ACATGCGGTCGGGGGGGGGCTACCGGCTGGTGGGGCTACACGTCAGGTCGGGGGAGCTACATTTTCATTAAAAATTTTTGATACATGGGTCGATTCTAGTGGGGCGTTACTATGTTTCTATCCGGCCTAATGTAAGACTGTATGCTAAATTTGGCTTTTTTTAAATTTAATTTTCGTCAGGTCGGGGGGAGGCTACATTTTGCATACCTCATTTTTGGCACTTTATGACCTTCGACCTCATAATCAAACAACACATGGACAGACGCTGATACTCTTTTTTTCAATAACACCTGTACTGATTACGATTACCGTTATATAGCATTTTTGGCGCTAGTGCACTTTGACGTTATTTACCAGCGTATGCACGCTGCCAGATTTGACCTTGGTTGGGAGGCTACGTGGCACGAATAAAATTTCGGAAGCTTGACGTCAGCTTCAGTGTCCATGCTTACTCTCAAGTTTTTGCGGAAAAATTAGCAAATACCAAAGGATCACACTGAAATGAAAAACACATATATGTATCACGTGCTAGCGATACGGCGAACGTTTATAGTGGGACAAGTGTTCTTGCTTCATTTGGCCAACCCGGTTTGAAGGCCTCTAACCCCTGCTATGTTAGGAGTACAGAGGTCCACCATGCTTTATTATGACCGGCGGACACGCTATTACTACATCACATAGCGACATTAAATTTCCTTTCAAAAGACTGGTGGTATGTGCCAAAAAGTGCCGATGTAGCCCCCACCCCGACTAAAATGACATGTTTTCGTGAAATGGCCCATATGTCAAACCAAGATTTGCTAAATAATGAATCGATTACATTTATTAATCTTCTAACAAATTTTTTCCAGGAAATTTTTTGAGAACGAGTTCAGATATCGGAATCCCATATTTGATACCGCTTTTACAAGTTTTTACTTCCAAAGAAGTGACTATATGGCTATAAAATAAAGTATTTGGTACGTTAAGTACAAAAATATTTGGAAAGCAAAGCATTGGAACTATTTGTAGCACCGTTGATTTGGTTTGACGCAAATAAAATGAAAATATTTACACTTAGTAAATCCTTCATCAGCCTCGCACGCGATGAAACTTTCTGCAATTTCGTTGGGTACACGACGATAATCGAGGATTTAAAGCAAAATTATTGATAATTCGATACAATAATTGTAGAAGTACCGCTATCTTCAATTGAAATCTGCAGATAAATTTATATCAGCCGCAGGCGCGTAATAGGCTATTCAGAAATGAGGCGGGGCATGTAAAAACTGAGGGGCGGGAAGGAAAATTAAGGATACCGCCTTACGGCGGGCCTGTTTTGTCCATCGCTTGCAGCGCTGCTGATGTGCTATAACGGTGGGCTTGTGATGCAGTGTTTGTTAATGCGGTTATTACAACTGTTATGGATTTGCTTCGCTAGAACATTTTGGAATTACATTCGATCCTGTTCTGGAAGCTCCTATGATGTACGAGGACATCCTCACACGTGGAGTCACAGCATCTCGATCCTTCTAGAATGTTCTACGGATTTCGAAGACTGATGTCATGATTATTCTAGAAGATTCTTTGATTATATTTAA
>JASANE010030245.1:0-22396 GCA_030248225.1 Trileptium ribeirensis | reverse complement strand
GCACCCCCACAGATTCTTTACATTCCAAGGTTTCTTACAGAGTAACAGCTATCAGGATGCTAGAGATTGGAACAGCATTAGGAGCCACCTATAATTACTACTCCTACTGACGAAACCTACTTCCAACAAACATTGTTGTGAGCTATACCTTCCTCAAAAGAACGTTGTGGCAGCGGCAGCGAAACCTTGAAATGGGCGTGCCGAAAAACGACCACATCATCGAAGAATGCATAGTACATAGGTATGACGGAGTCTCATACACTTCTACAAAGCTTCGTTAAGCCACACTTGAGAAAATGTGTTGGTTGTTATGGTATTTCAATAAATTGGGGCAATCATTGAACTAAATGTTGCTGTTATCGTTTGCAATGAACGATTAAAGGCGCAAGTATGATTGACTGGCATGCATTAATAAGGTCTACTAGCGATATCGGGACGAAGATAGGTATTGCTTATTCTTTGCAATCTCTAATTGTAGCTACGCTAATCAAATGAGTCCACACTGTAGCATCAAGCAACCACCACAACGATAAACACTGACTTACCAGTTCTTGCACAACAGTAACAAATACGTCAACGTTCCACGTTTCTTGGCCGGCAGCATCCTTTTTCTCGTCTGGCCACGGTGTGCTTGGCTGAAAAATGTTTGGCAAACAGATAGAGGCAATCCCTGCTCGTAAGTATGAACAAGATGCTGACCCGATCGACGACAGCAGCGTCAAACTGCAGCAGTTCATTGTGTAAGAAAGCACAATTTAAGGCACCGCTTTTGAAATATCAAAAATAATATATGACAGACGTTTGTTTCATTCTTTGTTGCAAACTGGGCTTCCTGAGTTCCACTCAACATCTCTAGAGAGCGATAATTTACCATGGAAGTAAAATGAAAGTAATATTGAGCCAGCCCAGTTCTGACTTCTCTACTAACACAAAAAAGGTGGGCAAGTTAACTGCTTTCGAGACCAAACGGCTCTTTATTTCGTACTCAAGTGATCCAACGTCCAATTTTACCAACTATATACATACAGCGACAAACCGTAGTATTTTATGCGACATATTTAGGCGTTACAAACCCCTACTATTTGGCCTATAGACACATACGTACATCGCAAATAACATTACTCCCATAACGTTTCGCAAGGTCCCAACCATAATTGGCCTATTCCAGGCAACAAAATTGATAAATATACGTTTTCTATTTCCGGTGCCAAAATGGAGCATTTTGTGCTTACTGCAGGGTCCCGCAAGGGTAACAACGTGCCTATAACAGGGGTTAAAACAATGTAGTCATAGCGTTTAACATGTTAAATTACATTATCAGCTCCACTGCTCCGATGCATTAAATTTTGAGTCAATCTCAAAATGCTGCGCTGTCAATAATTGTGTATATAACACAACAGCAGATTTGTTACCCCCGATATGAAGCTACTGCTTTGTCGCCTCCGGCCTAGCTTTCCTGTTTACAAACAACGAAAAACAAAGTTCACCTGTGCAACGGCAATTCCATCTTTCAGACCCGTATGACTACGAACCATCATAGCTAAGATATGGGCCACCATGCTCGGCGTAAGCTCTTCCACGTCCAAATTTCCAAAATATTGCTTGCATTCTTCGAAGCTGCAACAAATAATGTCGTTAGAAACGTTCAATCAGCAATGACAAAATTCAACAACTAAGAAAACACAAGCAAAAATACAAATAAAACAATCAGCGTTTAAACTCAGCAACGAACAAATGGACGTTACCTCGAAGTAAATCCATATCCAATTTCTTGTATTTGCAATGCCACCGATCCAGTAATTGGACGGAGCATGTCAGACTTGGCTTCGCTCGACTGCGCTTGCTGCTGACTCAGATGATGGTGTAGCTTGTGTTGGGAAAGGCGGTGGTGGCCAAAAACCGGTGCCGGCTGTTGCTCCGGGACTTGCTGTTGTTGTTCTATTGGAATATCGAACGCAAACGATGCGTCACCACAATGATCCGAGTGTAGCAAAGGACGTAAGACGGCTGGAGCTTTGGCCTCAGGTAAATCTGAAAAAAATAAACGCGACAATATTGGTAATTTCAGCTATAATGTGCCTTTCTGGTGATTCAAAGAAGCAATGCACAAGCATTTGTGTCACGTATAACTCAACTTTGAATAGATGGTTTTGCAAGCGGTTTTGGGTAGATGGAACATGTGCTTAGTACTATATAGCACACTGCGAAACAACCTGAGCTCGGTGTCAGCTAAAATGTATATTTCTCTGGTTGTTACAATTTTTTCAATTTCACAGCTATGTCAGATCAAATTTGCCGTCTTTCCGCACCATTATTTAATGTCCATCGCGTAAAATTCCCCAACAGTGCTAAAATATAGAACTGTCTTGCTAAAGATTATTCTTAGTGGAAAAATTTATATCAAGATTTTCGTCCTCGATAAAAGCATATTATATTGCATCAGAGATTTGTTTTGGATTTCTTCGCGGGACACACAAAATCTTTTCCACAGTTCGAAGATAATTTCTTCGTTTTCTTAGTATAAATTCTCGTTTTTATTTCGAATTTCCCGTTATTTTCCGTTTCTCTGTCAATTTCCCGGTTTTTATGTTTGTGGCGACCCTAATTTTGTGACTCGGTCAGCAGTGTCACAAACAATATGCTTCATACCTCTCCGAGTAAAATCCTGACATCAAGACCTACAACGTTTCCATTTCACAGAGCAGATGCTTAAAAATTAGAATCACAAAAATACCCCAAAATACAAAACTAAGAATGTGTGGCTAAGCGACATCCTGCTTGCTGGAAGTGAATGCGACATTAATAGAATTGCTTAACCAGTTAATCAAGCTTGCATAGCCTTAGCGCTAATTTGAAGGCTCCAAGTCTTAAAGTCCTAAATTTTGAATACAAAACATGTCATTTTTCAGCTTTAATTAGACGTACATGTTTAGTTATGACTCTGAATACTGGAGCTCAATATGAAACGTGGAAATAGCACAGGATATATGAGAAAAGCTTTTTTACTTCCTATTTTACAGGTGAGTATCCTGGAGTAACATGGCCTATCCCAAGAACGTTGTACACCACTGAGACCTCAAGCTTCTGCCACAAATTTGTTCACTTTAAGCAAATACAGCGTTAATACGTAAACAGTATAGTATATGCCATCACCATGTACCACCACTTTCATCGCAAAAACACAGCTATCGTGCATTTAAAACCCACGGACCATTGCTTCTGGAATAAATTGTAGACGAGTGAGACTGTGAAATTTAGCAGCGAGTAATCATTAGCCTTACCACGTCTAAGACTAGCTAAAAAATTGTCTCTTAAATCTTGATCGATATCGGCGCTATTGTCGCTTTCGTCCAGTAAATAGGCAAGTATCGAATGCAACCGTTCGTTGTTTTTAAACGTATTTTTGGCTGACTCTGGGTTCAAGTCTAAAATAAACACATAAATCAGAGCACTCAATGCTCTTACAGCAAACAACTCGACACTGATTAGACAATTCTAATAGGAAACAACATATTCCTTAAGATATCTAATTGAAATCAATTTCACGTGCCTTCATACAATAATACATCTTTTCTCCATAAGTCATCAACTCTCCATTGCCTGCGTCGACAGCGCACATGAACCGGCAGTCCCCTGGTCCGGAATCAGGGCGTACCCGATTTGAGCAGGGCCCGCGAAATTATCAAAATTCAATGTTTTCAGCAATAAGGCGTCAAATCCCGCAATATTTAAGGAAATTTTGACAAAATTACAAATCAATGTAGATAGCTTGGTCTGAAAATTTTAGCGAAAATATTTTATTCAATCTTTTATATTAACTGAGGGTCAGTTTACCGCGGGGACGCAAAGAAGAAATTTCCAGAGAAGGAAAAATTGTCAGGTGGGACCACCCCCTTCTCCCAATTTAAAGAGCCTAGGCATCCTAAAATGGTAATTTGACGTAGTTGGTAGCTCCCTACATTGGGAATTGCAATGAATATATACGAGAAAAAGTTCAAGGCCAAAGTTAAATGTCAAGCCAAGCTATATTTTGCAAATAATTCTGGCTGACAAAGACAACCAAAAAGAGATCAAACGTAAGCATCTTTTATTTCTAGCAGAAGCGTCATATTCACATCGTTACAGAGATTCAATGGTATTGTGAGTATAGCGAGTGAAAACGGAGACCAGATGAATCCATACTAGCTGGAGTAATTGCGAAATTTCACAATGTCAGTTATTGGGCTTATTTAGGATAACACATATAACTCAACTTTGGATGAGCGGATTGAATCACACGAGCTCTCATTTCAACGATTGAAATCTGTACTTGTGCTGTTTAATCAGGAGGAAAACTTGATTTAATCAAGAATCGTCTTTCGCTCCCAAATCGAAAAATCGGGCCGATTGTGCTCGGCTCGGGTCACGACGGCCCGGTAAATCATGTTATTTGCTGTATCGGGGCAAACTGGAACCAAATTGCGCTCATTCTGTACAGCAAATAAGCTTCTATAAAACCATATATAATGCTCTGCTAAACGGCTCTCGCAGGATGTAGAATTTGAGTCAAAATAAGCTCCAAAATGAACCCATAAGATCCAAACTACACGAAAGCGGTAATACATCCACAAGCCTTCAAATTTATTTCCATGTATGATTTCGGTCTCATTTTCTAAAGCAACTTATCATCTATAAATCAGTAAATTGTGTTCTGCTATTGTCACTGCTAAAGCTCCAAGGCTGGGTGAAAAGATCTTTTGAATAGGCTCGTGAGACACAAAATCAAAGAAAATGGCAATATATCCACAACCGCTCTAGGTGTTTTGGTCTCATCTTGAGAGCTGCTTATGCTCTGGAACCGTGCACTGCCATCGTTTACACTGCAAAATTCGATCAAACCTGGATTTCAATGGGCGCATGAAACCAAATCTAAACGAAAACGGAAATATCTCCGCAACCGCTTCTTGGTCTTATGTTGCAGAGCAATTTAGCCTCTATGTGCTTGCACACCGGGAAACCCTGAATTCGGAATAAGCGGGTATCTCTGCTTTTTCTAAGTTCATACTCAATATAGCGGTCTACGTCTGGCTAATTCAATACTCAATACTATGTACTCGAAATTCATTACCTCGACGATAGGACAAACGATTTAAAATCAAAAATTTTTAATGTCTCTTGTTCCTGAACATTAATTACCACTATTTCTAATGCTGAAACGTAGTACGACAATAAGAGTACATGAAAATATTTAGCATTTTTAAGCAAAATATATCCCCCAATTTGAAATTTCCTTTATGAATGAACATGCCCCCACTTTTCGGAAGGCTGTGAACAGGCGAGCAATCCTTACCCGATGATTTATAGGTTTCAAGAAAGGTGGTAAATTTCGATTTGAGTAGTTTGGCAGCGTCGTTTCGTGTCTCGTCAACGTCTGAGTCGGTTAGTGCGAGAACAAAGATCACAACCGCTAATTGCTGCTCGAGTTGCTGTTGTGTGCCGTTCACAGCATCAAGTGTTCGGCAAACCGATCCCAAATTGTATCCACCAGTGGCAGTGCCTCCGCCTTCTTTCGACGCAGCAGTGCGCTAAAGGACAACAATTAGAATTGGCATAATCTTGGCACCCTTATGCTACATTTTTGAAAACCATCTATACAGAAAGCAAATCTATATGGCTAATAAGCGGCACGTCGTTGGTGGGATTAAAAGGATTAAATGGGAGTCATAAATGATAATTTAACCACACAAGCGCCAGCTATTCCAAATTTGGAAGCCAGCAGAATTTGCTTTTCACTCCCTGTGAAACATTTTGCCTGCCAACAAAAGCCCCGCCACCCCGCAAAACCATGTTTATGGTAAAAAACGCCGCTGAAACTCTATGGTGTTGGAAGTTTTTCGACCACTCAGCTCCCTCTGGAGACATGCGATACAAACTTGAAAGCCTCAGACGGAGCCACAATGGTATATACTAACTAAAAATAAGGTACTGTTATGACGATAAACCAGGTCATGCTATCCCACATCATATAGCATCAAACAATTATTGCAATTTTCTTGTATGGAAAAGACGAACGCACAGAAATAACCTTCTGTGCGAATCTTTGCATATACAAGAATACACCAATTATTACTTGCAACTCGCAAAGAGAATGAAAACTGAACGTGTGTCTACTTCGGCCTGATTGAATATTTTGTGTTCCTAATTCAGGTCCCTAAATCCGTCTAAAGTACCATGATAGCAATTACACACCGCCAATACTTCATCGGCAAAGCTACGATCATTTCAGTCATTATACCGAAACCGAGATGAAGAACTCTATATTTATTTTTCCAGTGACCAAAAAGACAAATACTTTTGAAAGAAATGTATAAATCACAAATTTTAAGAAAAATCATTATTAAAAGGGTGATTTTTTACGTAATAGGGCCCCCAAAACTTGCCTTATTTGACGCATACCACTTAAACGTGATTGCTTTTAGCAACCCCGAAAACATATGAACACGTTCGACTGATTAAAAATATATATAGACACGAAAATGATTATTTTTCAGTATACATCTATATTGCAAAAGTGGTGAAAGTTGACTATTTTTGGTGCCAAAATTTTCCAAATTTTGCGCGAGCACTATCCCGTGGAGTTAATAAAACAGACAATATGGTGTTATAACAATGAAACCAACTTATCTAACGAATTAAATAACCCTATAGTTAATCCGTAACAATCAAGAAACTTGTTATACACAAAATTTTGAAATTTTCACTTTTTGGGAGTATATATATTTTAAACTTCAGCGCATAGCTCGAAAACGGCAGATCTGACAAAAATGCATAAGAGCAAAGTTGTAGCTCTCGATGGGAGGATTCTGGTTCTGCTTTCCGCTGTTTTTGTTTGGAAATTCGTAGGTCGCGAAAGACAGATACAAGGATCGCCAAATTTGAAAAAATATGACACTTGACACCTTCGGGTCCATTTTAACCTAAAGACAACGTAGACGTGCAATTGAAAGACGCATATAGGCTGTATGTCTGATCAAATTAAAAATTTCGCGAAGACCCATCCACATGGTGATGAGTTATGATCTCCACAGAAGGACAAAAGCAATTCTTGCCCCAAGCAAAGTTATTAGTGAAAATTTCCGTTTCAATTAAATCCAACCAAAGTACGCGACAATTTACCTAACACTTGGTCACCAAATCTACTGAAAATGATGTAATTTGAAACGACACTCTGTATTCAGTTGAACTGCACAGCTTAACAAAAAAACATTCAAGCAGATAATAATAACCAACACAACAACCTTGGCTGGTTTTGTCGACGAGGGCCGGTTGAGAAACGGGTGGTCGTAAGCGAAACACAGATTAGATAAAAAGCCCGGTTTCGAGGCACAGTCCGAAATCAGCGAACAAATCAGTTGCGCCTAAAACGTCAGCAACAATATGATGAGGAGCGGTAGTGTACCCTTTTGCAAAGTGTTCAAACTACTGTAAGTATATATATCATTAATACAGCGATGTGTTGTGCTTGCATTAACATAAACCCGATGAACATTAAAACTGACTTTAGAGTTCGAACCTTAGCTACAAACGAAGGTGCTACACGATCTGACATTGCGCTTCAGTTGACAGGTTCAGTGAGGGAAAAATTTTCTTCTACTGGCTAAATATTAACACATTTTCAAGAACATTAACAGTCACACAAATATGTACTTTAACTATCATAACAAATACGTAAAACAGAGTTCTAGCAGTATTTCACATTAAACAATTCTGTGCTTTCTTTGTAACGGGAAAGGGCGCTTACCGCCTCTCACCCCCACCTCTACATCAATAAATCATAAATATAATTGAATATAGGAGTGAAGGGGACGACCAAGCAGATTGTGAAGGTGGCTCATTCTCACTGCCATGTGGACAACTAGAACAAAACTATGACTCGGTGCAACAGCCACGGCAAGAATTTTATAACCTTGTCTTTTTCGGACCGTCCATCTGGACTAGCTCCGCGCGAAAAAGTCAAAATTTAATTAAATCCGTCAGACATAAAATTTGTGTCCGACAGTGTTAGAGGCAGTGTTGACTTAACTACATAAACTTTAGATAGATGTTATCGTCACACACATCACAGAATTACATAGTAAGTCTGGTAAATCAGTGCCACAAGAAACCGATATCAAATCCTGAGCTTTTGACAGCGTACCATTATTAGGCTCCCTAAATCACCACAAAATTATGCTTTCAACCAGTTTTTTTCACAGACCAACAAACGTTTCAATTAATGCTACAATTCGCTAAGATAAATAACCAATTTTTTCTCTAATGGCATTAATTCAGCAATATTTATTCCAAATCGTTTCATAAAAGTTGCTTATATTATTGATATTATTTAAAAGAGACAACCATCTTAGATAGATACCCACAACATTATCACACGCAAACAAACCTAACACTTTATGCTGTTTATAATAGCTCCTAAGGTAGCTGGCCCCCTCCCGGAAGCCGCCATCCCAAGTAGGCTGCTCGCCCACACACACGCAAAATTTTGAAATGAAAAAAACCATTGTGTGCTTGGTTTAAAACTAAATAAAGTAACTTCGCATGTCACTAAAGCAAAACAGAATTCAACTAATAAGATCACCGAAAACACAGCCTTCCTAGTACTAAAAGCATTCAGTCGCTCCATTTCCAATTCCGTTGTTTAGCAGATAATTTTGGAGCCACGCCACCTTGCGGAACCGCTGAAGAAAAATGTAGAAAAATTTCAAGTTATGTTTCAAATCTTCAGTTATGTTTCATTATAAATTAGGCAATAATATCTTTATTTTGCAACATTAAATGTATGTGATACGGATATCCTAATATGTCACATGCAACGTAAGAAAGCACAGCTCATGATAAGATTGAAACCGGATGGCACCAACCAGGACTAACCTGGACACTATCCTTTGGTTGACCGCGGTTGTCAAGCGAAGTGTCGATGAGAGAGAACAACGAGCGAAGCAAATAGCGTTCGGCTTCTTGTCCCCAGACGGATATTATCTAAACAAATAACAAATCTATATATATATATATATATATATATATATATATATATATATATATATATATATATATATATAGATTTGTTATTTGTTTATATATATATATATGTTACATGCACTGGAAAAGACTGTTCTGTGGCACACGTTTGTTATTTTCGACGCCTTCCATAAGAACCAACTGAAAATCTTTCAATGTCACCCTGGTGCAATAAGTTCCCGCGTATTTCCATTTTTCCATATTCTGAAAGCGGCCACGTAAGAATTATTGGTTGGATTTTGGCCCCATACAGGAATAACTTTGCGTTTATATATATTTTTAACATCTAGAACTTCAGAAATGTTCAAATGCTCCCTCTATAGACCTTATCTAAAAATACATCACTGATTTATCACATACATCAGATAACTGATTTATGACTGTCATTAACAACAAATTGTAATATAAATGACTTAAGTAACTAGACGCTGCATTGAGACCGTTGTCGGTTTAATGATAGTGTTTTTAATATTGGTTATCCCGATGAAGCCGGAAAATTGACTAATTCTGGTCCGGAAAATACTCTCGCCCCTTATATCATAGCCATATCTGAAATCCCGGCACGAAATGTACAGAGCTACACAAGCACAGCACAAACTTGAGTCAAATAGAGCCAACTACTCCAAATCTATTACACGTCACAGCGAACGAATGTTGAGCCAAAATATTGTCTTTGGACGTTTCTATTGCCTGACGATGTGATGTAGGTATATGTCGTTGATATGATAGGGCTCAGCTATGACAAAATTTAGACCAAATAACGCCCATCTTCCTCAAGCTATAAAAACATTTGCATTACCTACGCAATTTTGACACCAAATCGTATATTTTGACCTCTTACTAAGCGGCTGTCAGCAGCCTGGCAGAAATGATGCTCGATCTGCGGAATGCGCTGTGCTTGTTTGTCGAATACCAGTGAAGCTCAAAGGCAAAGTGTACCGCATGGTAGTGCGTCCTGTTTCTCTTTACAGAACAACAATCTGAAACAACTGCCAAAGCTGAGCAACAGTTCCGCATAAAGAAGCTGAAAATGCTGCGCTGATCACTTGAAAACAAAGCATGAGCATACCAGAACCAAAGCAATCAGACAACGTATGATGGTGAAGCCCATTTTGAGCAGTCTATGTACGAGAAGAAAGATTGCGATGGTTTGGTCATGTCCGTTATGCACTGTTGGATACAATTGCTGGAGCATCAAGCCATTGAAGTAGAAAAAAGCGACACAGAGAGAGACCCAAAACGGATTGGACATACGCCGTCAGCAAAGGCTGCCCAGCCCTGTCGTTAAGGGCAAATCAACCAGCCTGGAGAGCAATAATCCTATATACCGATCCTGTACCAACGGGGCGATGGCTAGGATGAAGAAGGCGAATTCAGCTGCTGAAGATATTACCGTCTAGACCTGCAGTTTCAATAGCTCTCATCACATGTAAAAACATTGAAAATTTTTGCCTAATTACTCTATCGGTTACAATGTTATAGCCGAATGATCTTAGTTGATAAACGACGGCGAATGAAAAGGAGGCATAGAAGTAAATGGGCCGCTGGTTAATCGCAACTTATATATGGAAAAAATGGGAATATCCGTCCATCGATTCATGAGCTGCGATCGTTGTTGTAATAAAAATTTGCATTAGTGCAGGAACGCTGTAACCATGAAACAGGATGCTATATCCTTTGCAGAAAATTCAACACCATTGGTTGCAAATTGGAACGTTTTACGGCGTATCTTGTTTACGGTAATATTAATGGTTCCTAGGTGAGGATTACGCTGGTCTACAGATCGGAAAACATGTGTTCACCTATGTTCATCTTTTAGTTCAAGAATTAAAGGGGTCAAACCTACTTTTTACCTTATAACTTTACCTTTTAACTTTTGGTATTACCTATGATAAGCCAACATTAATAATCCAAATATTAGCTTCTGAAACGTCAAAGGTACGACATACAAGTTTGTGGCGTTCGTTTGTTTAGCGTCACAGTTAGTTGACCCATTTAGCTTCTATCGATTAGCTCGGCCAAGACACGCAAGTAAATGCTCGAAGAAAACTAAATAGTGCCCATGTATACTACAACCCTGGCTTGGGGTGATTGCGGCCCCAAATGTTTGTGAGATTTTTCACCATGTTAGCCCACTTGGCCGAAATGCCCATGTTCAACTAAATCAAGTAATTTTTATGTTTCCAAATTTATGTTTTCTTGTGGAATATGTTCTTAAGACATCCATTTCCACTATTTCTAATGATAAAAAATAGTTTGATAGCTTGAAAATACGTGCGCGGCAGTGCAAATACATGAAAAAATGGAAATAATTACCATTTTTCATCAAAATTTACCCCCCCCCACTTTGATATTTCTCCCGAGAATGAACATGGACGGTCCCAAGTTCCCTATCGGTGCGCTGTGGACGGGCCATCAGAGAACCGCGATAATGGCGCCCTAATCTAAGTGTTCATTTGACAACGTGCTTGATATTGTAAACGCTCAGGAGTGAAAAAATGCTCAGAATTTTCACCGTAAGTCCATGCGGATATTTCGCTTTCAACGATTATTTTAATTAAGTCTCACTATACGACTTATCGGGCTTCAATTACTTAATATATGTTTTCACCCGCTCAACAATTTCGTTTCGAAAACAGCAACGTGATACACGCCAAGTCATACAAATAGTTATTTTAAAAGAGTTCGTACAGTACAGAGTCTAGCAAAAGAACTTCTACATAATATAAAGCGCATTTTCAACTTACACTAAGTAAATCGTTATGGGCGGTAAGTAGCAATTTTCGAGTCAATCCAATAACTATCCTATCTATTTCGGCAAAAACCAAAGCAAACGGATCCACGTTATTCATTCTCCCATTGCCAAAAGCTATGGCAGCGCTCTCTAGTACACACACCACAAATTTATATTTACAACTAAGAAATATAAAGTTATTATTGTTACTACCACTTGTAATACAAGTCATCAGACTTCAAAATGAATTCCAGACATCTCAAACCCATTATGGTTGCCGACCACTGCAAACCTTTTAGCATCAACTAATTCATGCATGCCTTAGCAAGGGCTCAGGGTAAGGGGCTGCCCCGTGTGGCTTCGGACCCCACCTGAGGTCCTGGTCTACAGCTTCTGAGGGTACCACCCCCTCCCCCCGCGCGGCGGAAACTTTTGCGAGAATTGGCAAAAATGGGGCCTCGAGGGGATATCAACTTTTTTCATCATCCCCGCTGGAGGAACTCCCCAAGAGTTTCTACTCCCTAAGATCATCTCCCCCCAGCGATGCCGGCCACCGCACCATCGAGGCATCAATATGTATGATCTAATTGCTAGCATATCTAGCAGGCGAAAAGCGCGTGTTGTATAGTCATTATGTGCAATCACCCATATACCTCTGGAGCCCCTGAAGGCTTATAATGGATGATGGTGTAGGAGCAAAACTCGTTTATCGAGTTAATGGCCGTAGTTATATGGTCACAGGCCTCAGCGCACATCTGATCAGCAGGTACGATGTAAATCTGCATTTTACGAAAAATGCATACACAGAATGCGAGATATACAAGGTAAGCCTTCAAATGTTCTCGTCTACAATACCACCCGATTGAGAAATCGTTCTCAATTTCCGCAGTTAAACCTCCAGATCCAGTCTTGTGTAGGCCGAGGTTGCTAATCAAATAGATCTGTCAAAATAAAATACATTCCAAAATTTTTCTTTCCTCTAATCACTCGTGCTTTAGATAATTAGGCAACAAACAACTATGAGGAATGTTTATTGCAAGAAAAAATATTAGGCAAAAGTATTGAGCATCCGTAATTTAAACCGTGGTACTATTCTTTAGCACCTTCATTTTGATCACGCTACGACTCCACCTGTAATGCTTACACAATCTGACCTCTTGATTTTTATACCGCTAGGCCACACGTTTTCACTCGGCGATCCCTATTTCTGATACCTTTAAGATTAGGTTATCGATTAAGACTAAATAAGTATCTTGCGCCTAAGTTCTTAAGTTTACGTTATACAACTAGTATTTAATAGGTATGGTTTCAAGGATAGTGGTTTAAAATTAGGCTATTTGTTATTCTTGTACAGCCCTTGTGGTTTGACACAACACGCCCCCAGCTGGCTGACACACCGTGCGAGTATTTGATTACATTAACCTACGCCTTAGATTTACACTAGTATATAATTGCCGGTTATGTTATGCAGACCCCGGCTGGCTGCCTGACTAGGTTACTAAACCTGTACGGTACCGGTCGACTACAGTCCAGTAGAAATCTCTTAATCTGTACGAGCCCCGGCTGGCTGCTCGCACAGGGAGAGCCGTAGCCCCCGGCTGGCTGGCCAAGAATAGTAAGTGGGATCTAACGGCGACTGGAAAGGGTGATCGATTCCTCGCCCGGTCTACTCACGAATAGCACTACTTGCTCCGCCGACCCCCGTTAGCTTCCTGACTTCACAAGTAGTACTACTATAACCTGGACTACCTACACTCTAGCCCTGGTTTACTCACTCGACACTTGGGCCGAATTTTTAAATAATGCTAATCCTGTTAAAGTTGATATGCTATCAGTCTTATTAAATTATTGCCACTTCTCGTCTCCGGTCTTAGTTGGGAAATACTAATTTAATTAATAATCGGGAATACGATTACTTATGTGTGCAGCAGGGAGTAACCGGAATTCCGGTTCCGGTTCCGGCGAAAATCGTGTTCCGGTTGCGGTTCCGGCAAAAGGCAAAAACCATACCGGAACCGGAATTCCTGTTTAAAAATTTTCCACGTTTTTTGCTTTATCCTGTAATCCAAACATATGTAATATATATTATACAATGATCAATCTCCAATACAACCGCGCAAAATAAAAGACTAACTAACCAATTTGCCGTGTGAAACGTTAGTAGGGCACATAATTTGAGCAGGAATTTTTCATAATAACCTGCAAGAGTTTGTTAAATCAAAGCCAGGTCGATGCTTGTAGCAGCTATTTTACACATCCAGAAGTCTGTGGGATACGTTTGAATTAAACCTGTCCAACTCAGTAACAGAGTATGGCTTACGCAGAAGTACTTAGGGTATGCCTGGCTAACATAAATTGCGTCAAGCACCCGCCAGTGCGCTTGTAAACTTGATAAATCAGTCTAAATTGAACTAAACTAACGTTATCTGCAACGCAGCTAGAAACTGCTTTCTTGGCAATAAACTGTATTTATTGAAACTGTGCGAGCAGCATCACAGTGTGTCTCATTTATAGCATTCTGATTAGAAAGTTATCATCATGATCTAACTATTCTACGCTCCAAACTTTGTAAGCACATTCGATTTGACGCAGTATACGCAATGGTGTATAGTGGAAGACATTTTTGCTCTGAATGTCCAAAAACCGACATACTTGATCGATAAATAAACATTATTAGCTTCCTCAGTCTCTTTAAAGTTTCAAAAAGGCAATAATACCGTCGCAATACATTAAGTTTAATGTAAAAGTTATTTTTAATGCATTTTAAATCCACTATACGTTCATTTCTTCCATCATCTGTTTTACTATATATAAATTTCGAAGACCAGGTTCCGGTTCCGGTTTAAATGGACGGTTCCGGTTGCTGGTCCCGGTTCCGGTTATTCCCTGGTGTGCAGCTTCCTTTTTTAGCAGCTCCATTCTTTCAATCGACAACACAGAACCATAAATAAAACCAGTCCAAAATAATTCCACTATGCAATTGTTTGCGTCACAAATAATTCCAAGTGCTCGAAACTATGATAAATCAAGCCGAAATATACTAAGCACGCTACCAATTCGAAAACCAATCCAATCTCTAGGTATCAAAATCACAATTAGAGCCGCCGCCATTACTATACATATGCTAAAGTAACCACTAACCAGCAGGGAATAACCGGAAGCGAAATTTACCGGAACCGGAACCAGCAACCGGAACCGTTCATTTAAACCTGATCCGGCACCGGAACCTGGTCTTCGAAATTTAGGCACTCCTTGGGTTGGGGGAGGAAATCAGGGAATCGTCGTACAGCGATGATTTTGGTACCATTCGACTCAGCTCGACGAGGCGTGCTCAAAGGTACCAAATTTGACCATATTCCAACAACTTTGAAATTTTTCAAATTTTGCCCTCAGTACTAAGGGGACCCGGTACGTTGAAAAATCGAGAAAAAAAATTTTTATGAGCAAAATAGACATAAGTAGCATAGATACACACAGAATGACGAGACAAATTCAACCGTGCCTTATTTATCATGATATTTTCACTCTTTAGCTAGTTATGGCTGAAAAACCATTTTCGACCTACTGAGCTCCACGAGACGACTTCAACGATATAAAATGTTACCATATTCAAAATATATATATTTCTTAACTTTCAGGCTAATTTCAATAATATATTAACTAATCATATTAAATATAGTAATGGCTGCCCGCGGACACTCAACAAATAACAGATTTAACATTATTAACCCTATTAGAGTTTTTCAACGGAACATTGTTGATAACATTCGTATGACCTACACCCAATTTGTACAGCAATGTCGGACATATGACGACATAACAGAACTAGCGGCTGAATGGGGTTTAATTGCAAATTCCCGGAACTGTGAGTGTGGCGAGGCCATGTATCTAGCGGCTCGAGGCGACTTAGGCCGAGGTGACAATTATGAATGGCGTATGGAGCTTGCGTTTGGTTGCATCCACATGTGCTTTGGGTTGCCCCGAAATGCGTTATCGCGCTAGCGAGCTGTAGTTGGTTCCATGTGTTAACCGATTGAAATACGCCGGTTCGTTTTTATTTGCACCGGTTCGATCTTGTATTGCACCGAATTGCTCTTGATTTGTATCGAATTGTTCGTGATTCATGTCGATTTGGTCTCGGTTTGTGTCGCATCGCATTTGATTCATACCGATTCGATATTGGTTTGCACTAAGTTCATTGTAATTTGCACCAAATTGTTCCGGGTTTGCATTGGAATGCATTTGAATTGAACCGAATTGACCGTAATCTATGTCGGTTTGATCACCGTTTGTGTTAAATCAGTTTTGACTTGCACCGGTTTGTTCCTTATTCGCACTGGTTTGACCGTAATTCGTTTCGGGTTGATCTCGATTCACGTTAGTTACGTGTGGGTTGCACCGATTTGATCATTGTTCGCATCGAATTGAACGTAATTCGTGTTGTTTGTGCTGAATCGTGTTTGAGTTGCCCTACATTGGTCATTGATGGCACCGAATGAGTCGTAATTAACGTCAAATTAATCTTGGTTTTCATTGGGTCGCATTGATTTTGCACCGGTTCGTTGTAGCATTGCACCGAAATAATCGTCGTTTATGTTGGATTTATCTCGGTTTATATTGGGTTGCTTTTGACTTGAATTGCGTTTGGTATTCACCGATTATTGGTCTATTCTCGTCCTTTCTACTCGACTGTTGTTGCTAGTAGATTTCGACTGTACTTCTTTTTGCACCAGTTTCTTGGTCGTTGATTGTGATTGTTGTCGGTCGTACTTGCTCCGAATCTTTCTCGTTGTTCGGCACCATTTTTACTTGATCTGGTTCAAAAATCTTCGTATTTCGATTCCTTCATCTTCGTCGGTGCTTTGCGATTCTTTCCTTAGTTGCGCTAATGGAATTTCTGGTTCGTCTTGGTCCTAACTTTGTCATAGTTGTTGCAATTCTTTGGTTAGAGTTGCATGCTTCTTTATGAATTGCGGTTGCTTTTCTTTTTGTTGTTGCAATTTTCGTATCGCTTCTCGCATTTCTTTTTCGCGGTCTTGTGTTGTTGCAAATAGTTGATCAATACTCGACTCTTCTTGAAACGTATCGGTGTACGTTTCTTGTAAGTTTCTTTGATCTTGCTGTTGTTCTTGTTGCTGATGTAGTTCTTCTTGCTGTTGTTCAGTTATACTCGGTTCAAATTTTTGAGTTATATACTTCTTTTGGTTCTTGCGTTATATTCTGGTTTTTCGTCATCGGTTTCCCGTTTTCGACGTTCTTTTCTTCCATCGTCGATTCTTTCTGAGCTGCTACACTCGGTGGTGTAATCTGAAGTGGCATTTAATAGTTTAGAATTTACACAGGCTTACGTAAAAACGTCCTGGTTATGTGGACTACTAGTTCCTAATACAATATAACCAATCCTTATTTTGGCTTCTGCCTTATTTAAGGTGAATGGGGGTTGCTTTTTTGGTTTTTGAAAAATACTGACCAATTTTATTTTATCTTCAAACTGTCCCACTTTTACGCAACATCGTGGTCAACATGTTATTTTGCGTTGTTTTGTTGTGGGTAGGGGTTGGATTGGGATTTTTCCTTATGTCGGCCATCGGAATTAAAAATTGGATGGGATTCGTCACCGAAAGATTGTGTGGTTCGAGGTGAATGCCAGTAGAATGCCGGTGGGACCCTGGTTGCGGCGCGCGTCTGCCTTTTCTCTGAGCGACTCTAGTGCCTTATTTTTGCGTTGCAGCGTGATCTCGCTCGGCTCTACGTGCTCGAGTTCCAGATATTATGGCAACAAACACGGATATAAAATGTTTATTACAAAATGATAAAATGTTAAGGCACCGTTATGGCATAGATCAGTCGTGGCACTAATTCGTTAATCGTATTAGACTCCGTATTATTCTCGACACTCGTTTTGAAAAGCCTCGGTAGGTATATACCGTTCTTTTGGACTGTTTTTTAGCTCACGCAGACTTCGCACTAGTTTTTTCAATAACGACTGATTGAGCTCTCGTAACCAAAACGGCGGTACCTTCTTTAGTACCAGCATGTTTTCAGCTCACGCTTATACACCACAGGTTTACTTTTACTAAGCACTTCGGCCACTGATCTCGGTGTCCTCGACGATCCCTATCTATTCTTTCGTTCTTAGGTTAAGTTAAAGCTACCGAATACTTGACCTAGTTCTTATCCTTAGTTATCACGGCTATTGTTTAAGGGTTACACTTGAGCGATAGTGATTAGGGTTTATTTTATCTGTTACGTTACTAATGTTATGGTTTAACACAACACACTCCCGGACTGAAAGTGCACCATGCGATTGTGTGATTACCTCAACCTAGGCCTTAGATTTACACTAATACTGCCAGTTATATTAAACAGGCCAACCCAGGACGGTAGCCAGACCACGTTATTAAAACTGTACAGTAGCCGTCGACTACTATGCAGTTGAAGTTTGCTCAGCGTATGCCCCCGGACGGATGACGATGCTGGTATTTAGGTAATATGCTCAAGTTTTTGGTCGTCCGAACCAGTCTCCTTACTCATACGGTCTACTCAAGAATAATGCTCCCACGTCGACGACCCCGGAAGGATGCCAGACGACGCAGTTACACTACTAATATTTCCGAGACCCACCTACACTCTCGCCCTGGTTACCAGTCACTCGACACAAAAGGGCCGAAATTTTTAAGGTATTACTAAACCTAACACGTTGCTATTAACCTATCGCCTCTGTACTATTATCACCAGTTGCTCACGATTCTATAAGGAAATTTAATATTACTAATTAAAAGTAATAATAGGATAACGATACTTAATTGTGCTGCCAATCCCAGTTACTTTCGTCACTCTAAAAACGTTCACTCTGATCCTTAAAGGACGACAAGAACCCCGTGGATTATTGCGCTGCACAAAACCAACACTGTTTTCGTCAGCTTTGCCTCGTCAGACTAAAAAGAACCCAAAATAGAACATAGCTAATAATTAACACAAAGACAAAATATGCTATTAGGGAATAGAGTTTTAAAAAATTTTATAATTTTAAACTTTTGAGGGAAACATATACTAACAATTTTATCGAAAAAAGAAAAATTGCGAATTTGGCCCCAAAACCCCTGGTAGCCTACTAGACCTCGATAATACTTTGCCTTATTGCACTCTTCGTGTCACGAAATACTCGTCACATTATTAGCTAAGTATGTGATTGTGTAACAGCCCGAGTTTTTGTCGAATCCTAAATATTCAAAATCCGGCCATAAGGGCTCCAAAATTCAGCGGATAAAGGGCGATCGGATACCGATGGTGTGTGATACAAGGATTCATTGATGTATCATTGATAATTGTGTTGGATAAAATAAAATATTGTATTCTGTGTTATAAATGTACAATCACGCTCGACCAGCCCGAGGTGCGCGTGGTGATTCCGCACAAAAATTGAATCAAAATTTCATGGCTAGAGTATCCGATAGGTCCCAGGATTGCTATTGTTTATAAAAATTGTGTTTATTATTGTGTGGAGTATCGGCATTGGGATGTGGTACGGATGCGTAGTCGGATCGGCCGGGGACAAGGGGTGAGATTTCACATTCTAGCATAATTTGACTTAACAATCTTGTCGATCAAGTGCCCTAGAGCCGATTCCGGTGCTCATCCTTACCTAAAATATATAAATTGTATTTGTATCGGTTGCTGAGGTGAAAATGGAAATTGTATATGCCCCTGTGTGTCAGGATCGCCGAGGTATAGTGTAGGATCTTTATCAAAGCTCGAACGGGAGTTTTATTTTAAATTCGGATCTCGGGGACCTGTCCTGACACGCAGGAAACTAAAGTAATTATGACATGTATATTGCTGGACATTTGAATACGTGAGAAGAATGATAAAATCGACCTAATATGACAAAAGTGTCATTTTCAAGGGGTATAAGAATTTTGGAATTTTGGAGGTATTTATAGATCTCAAACAAAAAGGGAGACATTGAACTATCATCAGGGACCTATGAGGCTTCAAAATCACTCGTTCGGGTTAACCTAACCCCAACCTGTAAATACTTAGGGACCCCCAATCCGGCTTTTAAAGTTTCAAACTTTAGGGCCTTAAATCACCCAAAACTTCCCCATTTTTGGAGCCCCGTACCTTAATTGGGTCTTATACTAACCATTTCACTGAAAACCGGGGCCACCCGCCCTAACGGGCCTCCACAGGATTCTCCTAACTCCGTTGGGATCCAAAATTTTCCTATCATGCACGCATTTAACTGCATCTAACGCATAGCCGGCGCTACCTTAGTATCATCCGCATCATTTGGGGGGGCCCCCGATTTTTGGGGGCCCCCGATTTCTGCAATTTTGTGCTACATATTTTGGCAAAAATGGGTATTGTAAAAATTTTCAAAAAACCAAACGAAATTCTTACCACTTCATATATATAATATAATTTTATAACTATATAATAATATTAACTATAGTTACCATTAAATAATAATATTACTATTATAATTAATACTATATAATTTTTCTTACGCTTCCCGTGACAGTGGCGTCCGGTGAGCGGTCTTTTTCCAAGCTCAAACTCATCAAAAGTTACCTTCGCTCAACGATGGCGCAAGAGCGGTTGACTGCCTTGGCGACGATCTCGATTGAACAGACAATTGCGAAGGGAATCGACTACGAAAATTTGATTGAAAGGTTTGCGGCAACGAAGAGCAGAAAGATCCCGCTGTAACTGATATGGACAAGGTTGGCTGCGTTTGATGCTTTAAGACATCGTCAAAATAGGTGCTAAGTTTCTTTACCTCAAGCTTTTCCGTTTTGACTCAATTATATAAAACTTCTGTGTAGACTGCCAAAAACAGGCACCTATTTTGTAAGATGTTTGTGATTCAGGCTAAGTGTTGCATCTCACTCTGGACATATTTCATTGTGTTTTATAAGTTGATGTTGTAATTACAACTTTGGCAGGGGCCCCCGCTTGCGGCTTTGGGGGGGGGCCCCCATATTCCTAGCGCCGGCCCTGATCTAACGGGCCTCCTAGGGGAACTATGTTAAATTTATGGACCTTATCAGCAGGCGACCAGCCATAATGTGAGGATATGATCCTGCCAGCGGCCGCCTACTCCTCTCCATTCCTGAGATACAAATAAACAAACTTACAAAACCTTAAGTTACATACAGCGCCAAAAGCGCTTTTATATTTTGACGAAAATATAGCCTCGCGCCGACCAGCGCGAGGTTTAGGTTGTTTTTCCTCCCAAGATGTTGTCGTGCCCTGTGGGAACTATTATTGATATTTGTCGTTGGCAGACGTTATTTATTGCTATTGATGGGCGGCATTGTTTACGGCCGATGGTTATTATATAGCGGCCTCGTAGTTCATAATGATATGCTATTTTCAGGCGTAGATGCCGAGGTGCATAGTAGCGGCATGTTTGTATTTTTGTGTATGCATCTAGGCGATATTTTGAAGTTTTGAAATTTCTAATATTTGTAACTTCAGATGACAGAAAGAAAAGGGGGTTTAAGCCGGGTATAAAAGAAGACTGCACAGTTCCCCGATTCGGAGCAGTCAACATTTTTCTTTTAAGTTTTGGCGGTTGTCGCCATTTTCAAATTTAATGTAAGTTTTCGTTTTTCTTTTTCTTTCCTTTGTTTAGGTATACTAGGGGAGTTGTCTCGCCGTGCCCCCATGGTGCAGAGCCTCCTTGGTTGGATATATGTTTCGATCTTACAAGGGCCGCCCTTTGCGGACGTTGGAGCGTCGGAAGGATGCTCCGTGCGCACGTAAAGGTCGGGCCCCGATGAAATTCAAGAAATCGCACGAAAATAGTTTAAAATTTTGCTCGCTTATATCTCGACTAGTTCCCCGCTCCACGGCCATTTTCTCTGTTCATGAGTCCGAGGAGTGAACAAAATTCCATTTTAGGACGATTGTTAAGGAACAAAATTTCTATGTTAAGGCAAACGTTAGGGATTGAAGACCTTTTTCGCCTTAAGGCAAGTGATTCCGTTTTGAGATACTTCTCAATAACAAATTTCTAGGAGTGCCGAGACAGTCGCGATCATCGTCGCTACGTTGGATTTTCCCCGAGCGACACACCGCGGTCCTTCTGTAAATTGTGGGGGCGGCGTTAATTTTCACCAAAAGGGAGAGAACCCGGGCTCCCCAATCGTGCAGCTGGGTAACCGGGAGCCTTGGGAACTTCAACCCATGATCGGAAGCCTCTGTTACCCCTGACGGGGCATCTCGGCAGGTCAAAGGGGTCCAGACTGCTTTCCGGCCCTCCCTTTCGAAGAGTAGTGTAGACTGTCTCCCTTCGGGCGACGACACGTGACTGTCTCGGTCGATGATCACTTCTGTACTGAGGGTCGAGCAAAATTCATACTGTTTAGGAGCGATCAAAACTCGTGCCTCTTAGGATATGAAAATTTTGTAGTACGAAGGAATAATCTAAAATTGCTTCTAAACAAGCTTCAGCCAAAATTCATAGGTGGTGATGGGAACGACAGGGGGACGTAGCCGTTTGCATCCTCGGTGACACGCGTTGTCCCCAATTGTCTAGAACCGAGCAGCAGCGTCGAATCCCCATTCGTCCGCTGTTTCTTTCATTCACAGTTAGTATGC
>JASANE010030244.1:0-11014 GCA_030248225.1 Trileptium ribeirensis | reverse complement strand
GCTACAGGCGGTGCCCGTTATAGTTAACTCGCGCCAAATTGGTAGCTAAGGTGTGTACGACACTGTCAAGAAAAATGTAGTAGCTAGGGGTGTGTGGTACACCCTCGGCAATTGATTTTTAGTATGTGTGTCACCTCGACTGTCTATACGGCAGGGTCGCGAATATAGGGGGACAAAAGTTCCAAACAGCGGGGACATTATAACGTGAACGCCGCATATGTTGCTTTCTACTAACGTAGTAATATCATATAGATAGTTAACAAATTTCTGTTGTTAATTAAACTTAGGAGCATAAAGGCACAGCTAAGTGTTGAAATGAGATTTTTGGTTCAAGCTTTCAACCGAGCCTTTGTGTGTCTCTGACTCAAGCAATCACCGGCTATATCACAAATAGACATTGAAAACCGCCGAAACCCTTAGGGATTGTCTAGTTGTCTAGATTTAGCAACAGCAACACTGAAGCAGCAGCAGCTGCTGGCTCTTAAGAATTTGAATCAAATCTTGATTGTACATGTTAGAGACACTTTATGATGAAAATGGAGTCTCTTCTGCATTTTAGCCGCAATGGCCTTTATTCCTGGCTTGGAGCTAAATAGAATGATCCTATATTCATAGTAGTTGGTAAAGAAGTTTGCAACAATTGACTCATACTGAATACCCTAGAGTGGCTCATTACACAGGGCTTCGAGTTTGGATTAACTCGCCGGTCTCCATTTTGAGGATAGTGTAGAACTTTAATTCAGTATGAATACATTAACCGTTTCCCGCATATAGCGGCAAGTTGATAACAACTTACATTGCAACGCGATGCACTAGTTGAGTTTATCGTACGGTGTTTGTTTGCACGTGCGTTGCTGTTCCCAAGGTGTGTGGGCCTTCTTAGAGGACCGAGCAACAGCTCTTAAATAGCGTAATGGTTAGTGCACAAAGCTCGTAAGCAAACGATATAGATTCAATCTGCCGGTGTGTCAAAAGTTCCTTTGACATTATAATAAATACACGCAACTCCATGCGGGAAAGGGTGCAGCCAGCTTTTTACCAAAAAGATGAACAGGTAACATTGGGATGCAATCTATATTGTAGCCGCGCGCTGTTTTGCTCATTTTGTGAGGTTTCATATGGAACTGAGTAACAACTTTAGATAGTTCATTTGTTTGCGCAGCCGGCTTGCGCAACTGGAGCCCGATTTAAATTCCCGGTGCTGGGTTGAGTCTCGCAAAGACTTCTTAGTAGACAAATTAATTCAGGCATTAAATTGTTTACAGTTGCAACTAGGAATTCAGCTTGGCATTGTGAGAATAGCTTAGTTAATACAAATATTTCTACTCGCTCCAATTTATGGAAATTTAGCTTTTTTATTCTGAAAATTTTGTCAAATTTTTCTTATTTAATACTTCATCGATATTATTCCTTTTCCTTCTCAAGCTAATGTGTATTTCGTACAGTCTTGAACAAACTTTTGCTGCAGTGGCAGAACTCAAAAAGGATCGTTCTTTACACCGGTTGTCGACACAATTTTGGGCCCCTTCAAGACCAATACTTGAGCACATTTGGCCTGCTTATTCATGAGAAGATATTTAAACCGAGCTTCGAGCTTAATTAAAACATACAAATACAGATTCCGAGCTTTCAATGGGCTATTGATCGGTATCACTCCGCCAAGCTAATGCTAGTTGTGCGTTTCCACCTAACAACCAGTAACGGACATTGTCAAACTTCACCATTATAAATGGTTAGAAAGAATTTTTTGCTTCGCTTTGTTTCACTGGCAATTTACTTTCAGGATTCAAATAAATTTTTGTATCATCGAAGTTTTCCTGGGAACTATACATTGTCAAACATATTTTCTGATGTAAACCACGCTTTAACATCATGAGTAAATTTTTGCATTACACAAATCATTGCAATGCCGTTTCGTTAAGCCTTGGATGATTGTCCTTACTATTTTCTTTATATATTTTCATTAGATTTGTAAGGTTCGGTCTCTAATTTTTAAGATTTTTTCACAAATGTGGCAAAAAATTTATCATTTGTGTTTATTAATTTTTAGATAATGTCATATGTAACGCCCCAACTTCAAGCTGTTCAGCTGTTATTGAGCCTGACATAATAAACTTACAACGGTCATACTTTGAGGAATTATAATCGAACATATTATAAATATCTGCGTTTAACAAAATGGCTAATATTCGACTTAGTTTGGCTGATCGAATAACTGAAGCAAAACTGTATTCAGTTAACCCAAATAGCCGTGGCGTTGTGCGACAATGGTCTCGACATTCGTCTTTCACAGCCCCCATATCATACGTTTGATCTAATAGGTCTCGTAGCTGACTTGCTCCGAACAGATACACCACCGACGGCAACTGGTGTTGCTGCAATACCCGTTACCTCCTATCAATTTGACAATAAATCGACAAAGTAATTAATGGTTTCCGAATTGTTAAAGTCTGAGTCTAAAACTTATTAGATCGACGTTAATTCTTGCTCAGAATGATGATGATTGTGATCGCAAGGTTGATTCTTGTGAAACATTGCCTACAGCGTCTCCACGATGATCCGCACTTAGCATTTTGTCGGACGAACGCAATTTCAAATTCAACGGCCGCGTAAACAGGCATAATTGTATTTATTGCCATGCATAAAACCCTCATAACACAATCGAACACTATATGAATGTCCCTAGTGTGACAGTATTGGCCGGCATGTTGGCGGTTGGATTTTTTGGGTCGTTTTTTCGATGGTACTGTGAATGCAGATAACTAGCCCAATGATGCGGCGAAAAATTATACCCAAATATTTAACAGTTACCAAATATTGACAGGCTTCACTTTATGCAGGATAGGGATTATTTTGCGATAGCTGTGCGCTGTTGATTGAACGATACCTTCCCTGACCATTAGCTGGTGCGCTGAAACCCTGTCGAAAGGCCTGCTCGTTCTCCTGATCTAAATTCTCCTGACTTTCTTCTGTGGGAACTATCGAAGGAGAAGGTATACAAACGCAAACCACAAACCCTGTTGTGCCTGAAAAACGCTATATATCGGAGGAGCGCTTCATTCTGGAGCCTGACATGGTTTCAAAACTCTCCCGAAGTGCGCGTTTTCGACTAAAAATGCATTAATCTTGAAAACGCTCAGATTCGCCCTATAGGGTAAGAGTTAATTCTAGTTATTTATTGATTTAAAGGAATTTTTAATTGTTGACTAAAATGAAAATAGTACTAAGGATTAGTCTTTTTCACTGATATATACAATGTTCACGAAATAACATTCAAGCACAACATTGATCAGGTGGAAAGTTTTATAACTAGTTTAGATTTCCTGTCACCTTGAAGATTGATTACTATCACTGCTTACTCCGTTCAGGACTTTCACTCAAGCCCAACGCTTGGCACTGGACATCTTTAATTAAACATCGTGTCTAAATATCGCAGAAAATAATTCACATCTCTGAGAAAAATATCTTAAAGAACAGCGGTGTACAATACAACGCTTGGCTACAGTGAATGGGTTACATTTTTATAGATCTTAGGCATTCACGACAGGCTAGCCATTATTGTACCAGGCCATGTTAGCGGCTTAATAATAATTCAATAAATATAATACTTTATTTTTTCTGTTCATATCGCAAAAAGAATGCAATGGTAAAAAATATACAAATTGTAGGAGCATGCTATTTTCATTGTTTAATTTGGCGTTCCGAGTTTTGAGAACCGTTTTTTTGACTTGCCAAATGCCATGCACAAAAGTCCTGGATCGCTACATCAGGTTAGCGGCTTAATAATAATTCAATAAATATAATACTTTATTTTTTCTGTTCATATCGCAAAAAGAATGCTATGGTAAACAAATATACAAATTGTTGGAGCATCCTATTTTCATTGTTTAATTTGGCATTCCGAGTTTTGAGAACCGTTTTTTGGACTTGCCAAATGCCATGCATAAAAGTCCTGGATCGCTACATCAGGTTAGCGGCTTAATAATAATTAAATAAATATAATACTTTATTTTTTCTGTTCATATCGCAGAAAGAATGCTATGGAAAAAAAGTATACAAATTGTTGGAGCATCCTATTTTCATTGTTTAATTTGGCGTTCCGATTTTTGAGAACCGTTTTTCAGACTTGCCAAATGCCATGCACAAAAGACCTGGATCACAACATCAGGTTAGCGGCTTAATAATAATTCAATAAATATAATACTTTATTTTTTATGTTCATATCGCAAAAAGAATGCTATGGTAAAAAAATATACAAATTGTTGGAGCTTCCTATTTTCATTGTTTAATTTGGCGTTCCGAGTTTTGAGAACCGTTTTTTGGACTTGCTAAATGACATGCACAAAATTCCTGGATCGCTACATCAGGTTAGCGGCTTAATAATAATTCAATAAATATAATACTTTATTTTTTATTTTCATATCGCAAAAAGAATGCTATTGTAAAAAATATACAAATTGTTGGAGCATCCTATTTTCATTGTTTAATTTGGCGTTCCGATTTTTGAGAACCGTTTTTCAGACTTGCCAAATGCCATGCACAAAAGTCCTGGATCGCTACATCATGTTAGCGGCTTAATAATAATTCAATAAATATAATACTTTATTTTTTATGTTCATATCGGAAAAAGAATGCTATGATAAAAAAATATACAAATTGTTGGAGCATCCTATTTTCATTGTTTAATTTGGCGTTTCGATTTTTGAGAACCGTTTTTCAGACTTGCCAAATGCCATGCACAAAAGTCCTGGATCGCTACATCAGGTTAGCGGCTTAATAATAATTCAATAAATATAATACTTTATTTTTTATGTTCATATCGCAAAAAGAATGCTATGGTAAAAAATATACAAATTGTAGGAGCATCCTATTTTCATTGTTTAATTTGGCGTTCCGAGTTTTGAGAACCGTTTTTTTGGTCTTGCCAAATGCCATGCACAAAAGTCCTGGATCGCTACATCAGGTTAGCGGCTTAATAACAATTCAATAAATATAATACTTTATTTTTTTATGTTTATATCGCAAAAAGAATGCTATGGTAAAAAAATATACAAATTGTAGGAGCATGCTATTTTCATTGTTTAATTTGGCGTTCCGAGTTTTGAGAACCGTTTTTTTGACTTGCCAAATGCCATGCACAAAAGTCCTGGATCGCTACATCAGGTTAGCGGCTTAATAATAATTCAATAAATATAATACTTTATTTTTTCTGTTCATATCGCAAAAAGAATGCTATGGTAAACAAATATACAAATTGTTGAAGCATCCTATTTTCATTGTTTAATTTGGCGTTCCGAGTTTTGAGAACCGTTTTTTGGACTTGCCAAATGCCATGCACAAAAGTCCTGGATCGCTACATCAGGTTAGCGGCTTAATAATAATTAAATAAATATAATACTTTATTTTTTCTGTTCATATCGCAGAAAGAATGCTATGGAAAAAAAAGTATACAAATTGTTGGAGCATCCTATTTTCATTGTTTAATTTGGCGTTCCGATTTTTGAGAACCGTTTTTCAGACTTGCCAAATGCCATGCACAAAAGTCCTGGATCGCTACATCAGGTTAGCGGCTTAATAATAATTCAATAAATATAATACTTTATTTTTTATGTTCATATCGCAAAAAGAATGCTATGGTAAAAAAATATACAAATTGTTGGAGCTTCCTATTTTCATTGTTTAATTTGGCGTTCCGAGTTTTGAGAACCGTTTTTTGGACTTGCTAAATGACATGCACAAAATTCCTGGATCGCTACATCAGGTTAGCGGCTTAATAATAATTCAATAAATATAATACTTTATTTTTTATTTTCATATCGCAAAAAGAATGCTATGGTAAAAAATATACAAATTGTTGGAGCATCCTATTTTCATTGTTTAATTTGGCGTTCCGATTTTTGAGAACCGTTTTTCAGACTTGCCAAATGCCATGCACAAAAGTCCTGGATCGCTACATCATGTTAGCGGCTTAATAATAATTCAATAAATATAATACTTTATTTTTATGTTCATATCGGAAAAAGAATGCTATGATAAAAAATATACAAATTGTTGGAGCATCCTATTTTCATTGTTTAATTTGGCGTTTCGATTTTTGAGAACCGTTTTTCAGACTTGCCAAATGCCATGCACAAAAGTCCTGGATCGCTACATCATGTTAGCGGCTTAATAATAATTCAATAAATATAATACTTTATTTTTATGTTCATATCGGAAAAAGAATGCTATGATAAAAAAATATACAAATTGTTGGAGCATCCTATTTTCATTGTTTAATTTGGCGTTCCGATTTTTGAGAACCGTTTTTCAGACTTGCCAAATGCCATGCACAAAAGTCCTGGATCGCTACATCAGGTTAGCGGCTTAATAATAATTCAATAAATATAATACTTTATTTTTTATGTTCATATCGCAAAAAGAATGCTATGGTAAAAAAATATACAAATTGTAGGAGCATCCTATTTTCATTGTTTAATTTGGCGTTCCGAGTTTTGAGAACCGTTTTTTTGGACTTGCCAAATGCCATGCACAAAAGTCCTGGATCGCTACATCAGGTTAGCGGCTTAATAATAATTCAATAAATATAATACTTTATGTTTTTATGTTTATATCGCAAAAAGAATGCTATGGTAAAAAAATATACAAATTGTTGGAGCATCCTATTTTCATTGTTTAATTTGGCGTTCCGATTTTTGACCACCGTTTTTCAGACTTGCCAAATGCCATGCACAAAAGTCCTGGATCGCTACATCAGGTTAGCGGCTTAATAATAATTCAATAAATATAATACTTTATTTTTTATGTTCTTATCGCAAAAAGAATGCTATGGTAAAAAATATACAAATTGTTAGAGCATCCTATTTTCATTGTTTAATTTGGCGTTCCGAGTTTTTTTGAGAACCCCATTTTTGACTTGCCAAATGCCATGCACAAAAGTCCTGGATCGCTACATCATGTTAGCGGCTTAATAATAATTCAATAAATATAATACTTTATTTTTTATGTTCATATCGGAAAAAGAATGCTATGATAAAAAAATATACAAATTGTTGGAGCATCCTATTTTCATTGTTTAATTTGGCGTTTCGATTTTTGAGAACCGTTTTTCAGACTTGCCAAATGCCATGCACAAAAGTCCTGGATCGCTACATCAGGTTAGCGGCTTAATAATAATTCAAAAAATATAATACTTTATTTTTTATGTTCATATCAGAAAAAGAATGCTATGATAAAAAAATATACAAATTGTTGGAGCATCCTATTTTCATTGTTTAATTTGGCGTTCCGATTTTTGAGAACCGTTTTTCAAACTTGCCAAATGCCATGCACAAAAGTCCTGGATCGCTACATCAGGTTAGCGGCTTAATAATAATTCAATAAATATAATACTTTATTTTTTATGTTCATATCGCAAAAAGAATGCTATGGTAAAAAATATACAAATTGTAGGAGCATCCTATTTTCATTGTTTAATTTGGCGTTCCGAGTTTTGAGAACCGTTTTTTGGACTTGCCAAATGCCATGCACAAAAGTCCTGGATCGCTACATCAGGTTAGCGGCTTAATAATAATTCAATAAATATAATACTTTATTTTTTATGTTCATATCGCAAAAAGAATGCTATGGTAAAAAATATACAAATTGTTGGAGCATCCTATTTTCATTGTTTAATTTGGCGTTCCGATTTTTGAGAACCGTTTTTCAGACTTGCCAAATGCCATGCACAAAAGTCCTGGATCGCTACATCAGGTTAGCGGCTTAATAATAATTCAATAAATATAATACTTTATTTTTTATGTTCTTATCGCAAAAAGAATGCTATGGTAAAAAAATATACAAATTGTTAGAGCATCCTATTTTCATTGTTTAATTTGGCGTTCCGAGTTTTGAGAACCGTTTTTTGGACTTGCTAAATGACATGCACAAAATTCCTGGATCGCTACATCAGGTTAGCGGCTTAATAATAATTAAATAAATATAATACTTTATTTTTTATTTTCATATCGCAAAAAGAATGCTATGGTAAAAAATATACAAATTGTTGGAGCATCCTATTTTCATTGTTTAATTTGGCGTTCCGATTTTTGAGAACCGTTTTTCAGACTTGCCAAATGCCATGCACAAAAGTCCTGGATCGCTACATCAGGTTAGCGGCTTAATAATAATTCAATAAATATAATACTTTATTTTTTTATGTTTATATCGCAAAAAGAATGCTATGGTAAAAAATATACAAATTGTTAGAGCATCCTATTTTCATTGTTTAATTTGGCGTTCCGATTTTTGAGAACCGTTTTTCAGACTTGCCAAATGCCATGCACAAAAGTCCTGGATCGCTACATCAGGTTAGCGGCTTAATAATAATTCAATAAATATAATACTTTATTTTTTATGTTCTTATCGCAAAAAGAATGCTATGGTAAAAAATATACAAATTGTTAGAGCATCCTATTTTCATTGTTTAATTTGGCGTTCAGATTTTTGAGAACCGTTTTTCAGACTTGCAAAATACCATACAAAAAAATCATTGATCGCAACATCAATTTATCGGCTTAATAATAATTAAATAAATATAATACTTTATTTTTTATGTTCTTATCGCAAAAAGAATTCTATGGTAAAAAATATACAAATTGTTAGAGCATCCTATTTTCATTGTTTAATTTGGCGTTCCGATTTTTGAGAACCGTTTTTCAGACTTGCCAAATGCCATGCACAAAAGTCCTGGATCGCTACATCAGGTTAGCGGCTTAATAATAATTCAATAAATATAATACTTTATTTTTTATGTTCTTATCGCAAAAAGAATGCTATGGTAAAAAATATACAAATTGTTAGAGCATCCTATTTTCATTGTTTAATTTGGCGTTCCGATTTTTGAGAACCGTTTTTCAGACTTGCCAAATGCCATGCACAAAAGTCCTGGATCGCTACATCAGGTTAGCGGCTTAATAATAATTCAATAAATATAATACTTTATTTTTTATGTTCTTATCGCAAAAAGAATGCTATGGTAAAAAATATACAAATTGTTAGAGCATCCTATTTTCATTGTTTAATTTGGCGTTCCGAGTTTTGAGAACCGTTTTTTGGACTTGCCAAATGCCATGCACAAAAGTCCTGGATCGCTACATCAGGTTAGCGGCTTAATAATAATTAAATAAATATAATACTTTATTTTTTATGTTCTTATCGCAAAAAGAATGCTATGGTAAAAAATATACAAATTGTTAGAGCATCCTATTTTCATTGTTTAATTTGGCGTTCCGAGTTTTGAGAACCGTTTTTCAGACTTGCCAAATGCCATGCACAAAAGTCCTGGATCGCTACATCAGGTTAGCGGCTTAATAATAATTCAATAAATATAATACTTTATTTTTTTATGTTTATATCGCAAAAAGAATGCTATGGTAAAAAATATACAAATTGTTAGAGCATCCTATTTTCATTGTTTAATTTGGCGTTCCGATTTTTGAGAACCGTTTTTCAGACTTGCCAAATGCCATGCACAAAAGTCCTGGATCGCTACATCAGGTTAGCGGCTTAATAATAATTAAATAAATATAATACTTTATTTTTTATGTTCTTATCGCAAAAAGAATGCTATTAGTGGTGAAAAGAATATACAAATTGTTAGAGCATCCTATTTTCATTGTTTAATTTGGCGTTCCGAGTTTTGAGAACCGTTTTTTGGACTTGCTAAATGACATGCACAAAATTCCTGGATCGCTACATCAGGTTAGCGGCTTAATAATAATAAAATAAATATAATACTTTATTTTTTTATTTTCTGTGCATCATATCGCAAAAAGAATGCTATGAAAAAATATACAAATTGTTGGAGCATCCTATTTTCATTGTTTAATTTGGCGTTCCGATTTTTTTTGAGAACCGTTTTTCAGACTTGCCAAATGCCATGCACAAAAGTCCTGAGCGATAGTTTTTTTTTTTTTTTTTTTTTTTTTTTTTTTTTTTTTTTTTTTTTTTTTTTTTTTTTTTTTTTTTTTTGTTTTGCGCGTTTTTCCTCCCGTATATGCTCCAGGATTTTTGTGCATGGCATTTGGCAAGTCTGAAAAACGGTTCTCAAAAATCGGGAACGCCAAATTAAACAAATGAAAATAGGATGCTCTAACAATTTGTATATTTTTTTTCATAGAATTCTTTTTGCGATTAAGAACATAAAAATAAAGTATTATATTTATTGAATTATTATTAAGCCGCTAACCTGATGTAGCGATCCCAGGACTTTTGTGCATGGCATTTGGCAAGTCTGAAAAACGGTTCTCAAAAATCGGAACGCCGAATTAAACAATGAAAATAGGATGCTCTAACAGATTTGTATATTTTTTTACCATAGCATTCTTTTTGCGATATAAACATAAAAAGAATAAAGTATTATATTTTTATTGAATTATTTATTAAGCCGCTAACCCTGATGTAGCGATACCAGGACTTTTGTGCATGGCATTTGGCAAGTCTGAAAAACGGTTCTCAAAAATCGAAACGCCAAATTAAACAATGAAAAATAAGAAAATATCAACAATTTGTATATTTTTTATCATAGCATTCTTTTTCCGATATGAACATAAAAAATAAAGTATTATATTTATTGAATTATTATTAAGCCGCTAACATGATGTAGCAATACCCAGGACTTTTGTGCATGGCATTTGGCAAGTCTGAAAAACGGTTCTCGAAATCGGAACGCCAAATTAAACAATGAAAATAGGATGCTCCAACAATTTGTATATTTTTTACCATAGCATTCTTTTTGCGATATGAAAATAAAAAATAAAGATATTATGTATTTATTTAATTATTTATTAAGCCGCTAACCAGATGTGGCGGTCCAGGACTTTTGTGCATGGCATTTAGCAAGTCCAAAAAACGGTTCTCAAAAATCGGAACGCCAAATTAAACAATGAAAATAGGATGCTCCAACAATGTGTATATTTTTTACCATAGCATTCTTTTTACGATATGAACAGAAAAAATAAAGTATTATATTATTGAA